>BHDV01012456.1:70700-98072 GCA_005406045.1 Adoxophyes honmai
TAACGTAGAAATAGGACGCATGTGCCGCTTTCTCGCTTTGTTTTTGTAGGCGATGTTCTATCTAGTTGTATTGTTGATCGAAGAGTTTTGTGCCCTTAACTCCCTTTTAATAAAAGTGAATGTGTAGAAGGCTAGAGTTACTGGCTGATGTTGCGATTAAGGAAAAAACCGGGCATGTGCGGTTCGGACTCGCGGTCGAAGGTTTTCGTACCGAAAATATCAAAAAAATACATATTTTCTATGAGAGCCCAAAAAAGCCACGATTGTTGTATGGGAGCCCCTTTATCTATTTATCATTTTTAGTATTTGTTGTTATAGCGGCAATAGGATTAATCAGTCGTATTAAATTTTGTCCATACTTGATTTGATAACACCTTATTAGTATGAAAATCCAAAATTGAACAGGTTAATTTTTATATTTGAAGTAATGCATTATGTTGCATTAACTAGGCACTAAATTAGAGTAAAAAGCACAAAATTTGTAAGGATCACTAGTTTGAATTCACCTAGTATTTGGTACCTACGTTACGTAGGTACGCTGACTACCCATCTTCCCCTTAAACTTGTCACACTACTTAATTGAATTGAATTACCAACCTATTCCTCTAGTATAGTTATTCTAAATCAGATACCACACGGACGACAGAAAATTAACAGAATGCTATCTTGGTAACGAGCTTGGAACTCGCTCATCCGAAAATACTTAAACTAAAAAGCAAAAAGATTTAAGTCATTAAGTGGTCTTGGCTGCCACTTCACTGCCTCAGCCAAGTGCTCTTTCGTAACACTAACTACATTTAAAGGAACTAAGTTAAACCGAGACTGATGCTCCATTATACTTGAGTGTTAACAACATTTAGTACCGTATTATGGGGCGAGTAGGGACAGAAAAGACGTTCACAATAAAATTACAGGTATTTTTAAGTTTTATGCATACATATTTAGTTGGTTTGGTCATAGAGAGGATGGATGAAAGAAGATTTATTAAACAAATTTATACGGGGAGTACGGATGGATGACTGTATAGGTAGAGAAAGACCTAGCCAAACGTTTCGTGATCAAAATTGTTCAGAACTACATGGTCTAAACATCATAAATTGTTTATTTTTCTTTATAGTTTATTTTGTCTTTGATTTGTGTTCTTAAAAACTATTGTTATAACAAATGTGTCATTCAATAATTAATAGCTATCCTATCGAGTAAATCTATATCTTTTAATGTACTAGATTAGTGCCTATAGCCACTCCTATAGTCCTTAATGGAAGTCTAGTACATTAAATTTGGTCCTTCGAACCGGATATGAACCAGTGACCTATGGATCGCGGACGTTTTAGAAACAGTTTAGGTTAAGAGGACTCGAATCCCTACGACGAACATGTAATGAAGAGATTATTGATTCTGGATGAAGCAAAAGAAGTGTGTCTGGAAACTGGATCGCCAGGATGGCCAGTGGAACAAAGTGGGTTCCCTGTGGGAAAAACGCGTGACGGTGTTATATGTGTGTATGTATTTTCAAATGTTGTAGGCAGAGCACACGAAGCTCTACATAGTCAAAACCAATGATTTTTTCACGTTTCGTGGTCATTTCTAGCATATTTTTCGGTGTTAACAATTTAACAGTCTTCGCAATCCCTACCCACCTCATTTTACAGTACCAGGCACTCAGCGCTTTCCAAGAAGCTAATTAGCCTGTATTACTGTATTAATTATGCGGAAACCGCGAATATCTACAGATATCTACAGAACTGCGACCTATGAAAAGATTCCGTAGAGATTTATTTTATTTTTATACATTATATTGAAGTACGTCATCAAACCTATATTCTCAAATTGGGAAGGTAAGCACATCATAGTAAAATAAAACGGATCTACTCTCACGTTTTTATATCGAGTTAGCTCTACATGTTTCGGGCCAATTCTTGACCCATCATCTGGAGCTACGCACCACGACGGCGGATAGACGCGCACTGCTCGCAACTGGCGCATAGCTCCACATGATGGGTCACGAACTGTTCCGAAACATGTTGAACTAATTCCGATAAAAAATGTAAGTACGAGTAGATTCGTTTATTCTATGAATGAGTCTCACTGTAGTTTTGTGTTTTAAACAGGTAAACAAATAGCCAAAACTATGACTGTTTCGCTTTTCGAAGCCACATTTGGCATAATTTTATGTTTAAACATTGATGAAAGAAGTATAACAGTACCTAACACTACCAAGATTTGCAGAAGATTTCACAAAAACTTCACCAAAAAATTCCTCTTGGTTACAGTACGCTGATAAAGTTCTTACATCATTCTAGAAGGCATAAATCGGCAACGAGCAATATTGAATCGCTAGCAGGGAACTTATTCATCCCGCGTGAAATATAAGGGTTTATATTGTACAAAGTTGTGCCTAACTTCCTCATAAAAGACGTTAATAAGAGATACATCCCTTTTTTGCTGAAACTTGCCCTGTATTAAACAAGGTAAGTGCTGTGGTAGACACGCGATTGAAAAAGTTCCCGGCAGAATATTTTGCCGTCTAGTTTAGTGTTGTAAACTTGGAGTTTTCTCGTCTGCTTTCTGTTAAACAGACTCCTTTGGAGTAAGAAACATAAGAGTGAATATATCCGTGGCTCATTCTTGTGGAAGAAGTTTGGTTCTTTACCTCACAAAGTAAGACGGGAACTTTCAATAAGTAAGTAATTATAATAATAATAATCCAGCCTAAATACGTCTCACGGCTGGGCAGAGCCCTCTCAGTATGAGAGGGCTTGGGCTATATGACCTACGCGGGCCCGATGGTTTTTCCGTGATCAAATTGGGGACATTTTGGATAAAAATTAAGACAAAAATACCCGAAATCGACGAGCATACATGAAATGATGAATGTGGATAAAACGAAAGCGGTACGTCAGATCGTAGCTAGTTTAATAAAGTACTACCTATCTCCTGGAAAAGAGGCCTGACGGTTTGTATGTATGTGAAATCGAGTCGATCAAGTCTTTGCATTCAAAGTTATGCTACATTTTTTGACGGCCGGATAGCCCAGCGGTTAGAGAACCTGACTGTGACGCTTAAGGTCCCGGGTTCGATCCCCGGTCAGGGCAGATGTTTGTATGATGAATACGAATGTTTGCTTTCGAGTCTTGGATGTTTATCTATATATAAGTATGTTTATCCGTTGTCTAGTACCCATAACACAGGCATTAAATTGCCTACTTTGGGACTAGATGATTGGTGTAAAAATTGTCCAGAGATATTTATTTATTTATTTATTTATTTTATTTATTTATTTTTTGATCAAACGGCGGTTCAAATTAGTCTTGACAGTAGGTATTTTGAGATAAAACGTTTCATTTGCGTGTGGACTGTGCGAGTTTGTACCAGGCAGCAAAATCTCATATTACTCCTTCGGCGTCCACATTTGTTTCGGCTTTAACGTTGGACTTCTTTTATTAAATGAACGATGTAATTAAACATAGCTTTGACACCTTGATACTTGTATCTCTAATTTTTACGTTTACTGTACCTACCCGTGTATTTAAATTCATTATTGTAGGGCAAAACACCCGTATCCGTGCGGTGTTGGGTTAGAATAACATTACTCCTTTTTTTTCGTGACTATGCTAGGTTTCGTAGCCTCTTTCAGCATTTTACACTTAAGAGGTAATAGTGGCAGGTTGCCGCCTAAAGGATTCCTTTGTTCTAAATCCGGACACCACACGGATTAAGAGGAAATGGAGCGGTCATATTTTGTATGGAAACGTAGTCCCCTGATTCCTCGCTGGATATTACCCGTAGAACAATGATTTTTTACATAAACAATCTAATGATATATTAGCATGTTCCTATGTTTTCCTTTTTTTATTTATTGAATTATTAAAAGAGATTATTATTAAAAGACCTTCAAAAACATGAAAAATTGGTAAGTTTTTTTCGTTGTGTTCAAACCTCTAGAAACCAATTTTAACACAATTATATCAAAATATAAGAACATAGAAACACAGTTATGACATTTTATAAACATTTAATGAAAAAACATATTTAATCGGTTAAGTTTTGGAGAATAAATCAGGGGACTACGAAACGTTGTTTTTGAATAATTTTCGGTCCGAGCTGTAGTTGTTCTTATCGCACTCGACGTCGTCTGGGCAGGTCACGGCGCGACAGCAATAGATTTAGCAAATACCTATTTTTCAATTCCTTCGACCGGCATATTTCCTCTTAAAATGCAAATGACAAAAAAAGGGCATTGATATCGGTCCATCCGTTTGACAGCTGCAACACCTAGACATAGATACAACCATATGCATCGTCGTCCGGCGAAGTAACATAAATATAATACTTGACAAGTCGTCAGGCCCTATTTACCAATCTAATCTAACAGTGATGGTGAAATTAGAATTGACAATTAACAAGATGAAATAGAGCTCATGTTTAATTAAATAACCAGTTCTTTAAACGCTGTTTATCTACGTTAAGCCTCGAGAAGGTCAGAACAGGAAGAGTGTATCCCTTTATTGGTTGTTTATCATGTTTATTATATGCCTTACCTCTTATTCAGGGCAAAGCCGAAAATTATTGCCTTGATATAAACTACCTCTTTTAAAATAAATCATAACAAACGGCTGCTGCCCTTTTAAGGGTAAGTACCGACCTTTTTAACCCCTTTTAACATAACGGTCTTGATAATGTGGAAAAAACATGATTCTTACGGACCTAGGCAACGTATGGAGGCAACAATGACGTTAGAATAAAATTATGACCGAGGAATACTTAATGTGCTAAAATTTATGCCGAATACGGCGTTAATGTTCTGACCAAGTCAAAATTTAGTTGAAATTGAATACTCTTGAATCCTGTCTAGTGAGAAAAGTAAGGCAAGGCGAAAGATAAGTCGCGCGCGGCATACTATACGCTCATAGATAAAGCTCTCGCGCATACTTATTTCTGCCTCATAACTTTGTTAGTGACCCCTCAAAGTGTTTATAAAGGGAACACAGGCGTGATTGTATGTTTAATTTTTTAATACATACATACAATCACGCATTTATTCCCAAACAGGGTAGGCAGAGCACACAAAACGCCACATAGACAAAACAGTGTCCATTTCACGTTTTGTGGCCACTTCTAGCATAGTATTTTTTTAGGTTTTGAGGTGGCTGGTACAATAGTGACAGGTTGCCAGCCTGTCGCCCAAAGTATACCTTAGCCTATGTCCTTAATCGCCTCTTACGACATTCATGGAAGAAATGGAGAGGTGTCATTCTAAACCCGACACCACACGGGAATTAAAAAAAAATTCAATACTTTCTGTAATATGATGACAATCATGAAGCATGAACCGCTGAAAAAAAAACCTAGTCTAAAACAAAAGCTACGTAACAAAGTCTATAGCACACCAAAAGTCTCGACCAAAATAAGCGATTAGGCAATCTATATGAAGACCTTAATCCTTTCATCCGATAAAGACAGTCCACACAACTGGAAAATGCAATCTGTCCTCAACAATGGGTCTCATCTAATTCGATCTACAGGGAGTAATGGCGTGGGCCGGGCGTATCGTATATGACCGTAATGTTTCTACTTCATAAAATTTATTACTTTCCCTACGGGCTTAGTCGACAGATACCTTTATATCGCGAACATGTATTTTGTTTCTTTTCGTCGGGACTGCGAGGTAAAGTAATGGTTGTACACCTGCGCTTCAAGTAATGTCGGCAGTAATAGCCGTAGACACATGTCTGGCTTCCGTAATGCTTTGTAACGCTGCTGTGCCAAGAAATAGTGGACTTGCTAACCGTGACAACGTGGTAATGATTTGTTCAGATTTTCAAGCAAAAAGCTAAGTAAAACCCGGATATTGTTGTCACTTTCCTTTCTAGGGTTCCGTATAGCCCCCGGTAAGATAGATGGCACGATTTTAGAGAGAGAGAGAGATAGAGAGAGAGTAACATTGCGTATCGCTTATACCTGTAAAAAACTCTTAGGCGTCGGGTTTCTAACAAACTCTCGTTAGCAATATGCTTTTTACGGCACCCTTAATTCTCAATGTACTAGAACGCTGTTCTGTCAAGAAATAGTGGCCTTGCTAACCGTGTCAACGTGGTAATGAATTCTCCAGATTTTTATGCGAATAGTAAAATAAAAGCAGAATATTTTGACATTTTCTTTTTTGTCCGTCCGTTTAGCTTTCACCAGGCTTCATCTGGAAAACCGCGTTAGCTAGACCGTTGAAATTTTATTTGGCTTTACTATTAAGAGGAAATATGCCGGTCGAAGGAATTGAAAAATAGGTATTTGCTAAATCTATTGCTGTCGCGCCGTGACCTGCCCAGACGACGTCGAGTGCGATAAGAACAACTACAGCTCGGACCGAAAATACCTATGAAAATTATTCAAAAACAACGTTTCGTAGTCCCCTGATTTCTTCTCCAAAACTTAACCGATTAAATATGTTTTTTCATTAAATGTTTAAGAAATGTCATAACTGTGTTTCTATGTTCTTATATTTTGATATAATTGTGTTAAAATTGGTTTCTAGAGGTTTGAACACAACGGAAAAAACTTGCCAATTTTTCATGTTTTTGAAGGTTAATATCTCCTTTAATAATTCAATAAAGAAAAAAAGGAAAACATAGGAACATGCTAATATATCATTAGATTGTTGATGTAAAAAATCATTGTTCTACGGATAATATCCAGCGAGGAGTCAGGGGACTACGTTTCCATACAAAATGTGACCGCTCCATTTCCTCTTAAGTTTCCTTAGTAAAACACAGATACAGTCCAAAAAAGACATTTTATTAGTTATGCGATTTTATCCCGACAAGCAAAAACTATATCACAAGATGGTTACAATGATAAGGTTTTCTACGTTGCACTAAGTCTTCAATTTTCAAGCGACGATGAAAACCCGTTTGAACAAGCGGAAAAAGAAAATACTCGTAGAAAAGTGGTTAGTTTCCTCCCTAGAAAATTATTGATAGAATTTCTTTCATAGATGAGATGAAGTGGCAGACGACGGACATAAAATAAAAGTGTCAACAACAACAACATACCATAAAGCCTATGTTCCCAAATGGGGTAGACAGAGCACACTAAAAGTGATATAGACAAAACCTATTTCACGCTTCGCGGCCATTTCTGGCAATATTAGGTTTAAGAACAGGTGGAAAAGGTATAATAGTGACAGGTTGCTAGCCTTCAGGCGCCGGAAATGAAGTCGAATTTGCATTAAAACGGGCTTTCAATGTTTCATTACCTACATATTTACATAATAACACTTCAAAATTTGACTGTCTGACCGAAAGTCCATCTTACAGAGCTATCTTTGACACCACTTGAACACCATTCAAGCAATAAAAATCTGAAAAACGGAGGCTAAAAATGGGCAAAAATACAATGCTTTTGAAACTATTTTAGGCTTAGCACAGCAACGCGCGCGAGTCATCTCGCGCATGGGTACCTGTCATTTTTTGACGTCTCTAGTTAGACAGTGACAGGTATAGTCTGTCTCGCACGCAACTCTACTCGCTCTTTACCGTGCTAAAGCCTAGTTCGGACTAGGCTAGTATTTTAGACGAGTTGCGAGTAATTAAGTAACTAAACATGTCTGGGAATTTTGCAAATAATTTAGTTGAGTCGATTCATTTTGTTCTATTTTATCGGGCGAGAAGCGCCTCCCACCGCGCGTTTCATCGGCTAAGCAAGTCTGAACTTTTTATTTTAGTCGAGTACATTAGTTGCCACAAAACACCCTTCACTTGTGTAGCTACTTGTATGGGTACTGCTGTAGTGCTGTATTTTTGGCAAGTAGCAAATAATTTAATCAGAAAATTACACGCAACTCGACTAAAATAACTGGCCTACTCCAAACGAGGCTTAAGGCGGTTAATATAATTGACCAACACAGTTTTGTAAAAATTGTTGGTGAGCCCACTCTCAAGCAATGTTTAAATTCGGATTTGTTGCTCGCATAATGAAACAGCGAGTGATTTTATTTCAGGGTTAAAAACATGGACCATTCCGGAAACATTTTAATAATATGCAAAATTTTATAATACTTGGAGATTTAAACGTATCTGTACAAATGGCCTTGTTTTTTGACATTTGGGGGAAATATTTACTGTTCACTGTAATATATTTTTACTTAAGTTATACTGCTATATTTTAGGCGACAGGCTAGCAACCTGTCATATTACACCTGCCAAATCAAAACCTAAAAAATATGCTAGAAGCGGCTACGAAACGCGAAATAATCAGGGTTTTGCCTTTGTAACGTTGCGTGTGCTCTGCCTATCCCCTTTTAGGAATACAGGCGTGCATGTATTCTTTTGATGATATCGTTATCCTTACTAATATTATCGGAAAGTGAGTTTGTTTGTTTGTTTGTTTGTTCCGCTTTCACGCCTTAACTACTGAACCGATTGCTTTGAAATCTTGCAGACGGAAAGTTAGAAGTCCAGATTAAATAATAGGGTACTTTTTATCTCGGAAAAAAATGATGTTCCCGAGGGAATGTTCGCTTTATACCGCAATATAACCTAATTCCACGCGGGCGGAAAGCTAGTGGTACATAAACACAATATTTGTTACCACCAAGCTATAAATATACAATCATTGACAGTTCGCAAATTGCACTATACCGACTAAATAATCTTGATATTAGGTAAATCATACGTGATTTCAATGGCC
This sequence comes from Adoxophyes honmai, assembly GCA_005406045.1. Taxonomy (NCBI): domain Eukaryota; kingdom Metazoa; phylum Arthropoda; class Insecta; order Lepidoptera; family Tortricidae; genus Adoxophyes; species Adoxophyes honmai. The sequence goes on from BHDV01012456.1 coordinate 79,386, forward strand.
ACTATGTATTATGTACATTGAAGAACTGCGACCCTTCTAAAAGACTACGGCTCCCAAGGGTGTCGCAACCCACAGGTTGAAAAACGCTGGTTTAAGTGCCACAAGGTGTTTATAAGTAGTTTATATTTCCGTGCTCCGTATTTCTCTTTTGAGGTTTAGCTTGTAAAAGGTTTTTTTTAAAGTTTTAGATTTAAAAACAGATGCAAGAGTTATAACAGTGACATGCTGCTAGCCAGTCGCTTAAAACATACATAAATACATACAATCACGCCTATGTTCCCAAATAGTGTAGACAGAGCACACAAAAAGCGAAATAGACAAAACCACGATTATGACTATTTCAGGCTTCGCAGCCACTTCTAGCATAATTTTAGGCTTGAAAACAGATGGCAGAGGTAGTATAATACTGACAAATTGCTTACCTGTCGCCTAAGGCACACCTAAACATATTTCTTTAGTCCTCTGTTACGATATTCCCAAAATACATTATGGAGAGCTACTTAACTAAAAGAGAGACAGTTACAAATTAACTGCTAAGTTTACCGTTCACATAAAATTTGATAAAAGTTGTAAACATTGGCAATACTTAAAATAGCAGACTTCTGGCAACACTACCAGTCCAAAGCCGGACTGCCTCCGAACCATACTTTCAATTTGTATGCAAATTCCCGCCGTTTATGCGATCTGGGCTTACAAAGTAAAGATTGTTTATTTATGTGTCCAGAAACATCGAGACTGTTTGCCGCCAGAGAACTTTGCTTTACAGAAAACGTTCAAAGAAAAACCCACGGTTGAATTTTTATTATGAACATAAATAGAAGTTACATACATATAGAATCACTCCTGTTTACCAAATGGGATAAGCAGATACACAAACTGCCGCATAGTCAAAACCATGACTCTTTCACGATTCATAGCAGCTTCCAGGACATTTTTTATTTTATTTTCTGGCGCTAATTATCTATCCCATGCCAAATAATTTACCAACTGAAAATTTCCCAACAAACAAAGACTTGGTTTATTTATGTTCTCCCCGTATTTGTTGACAATAAATTTGGGATCACAGGGCCGTATCGCAACCCCATCCAAATTTATTAGCTAATGGTCAATACCTCCATTAGCCCTGTAAAATCACATCCAATCATCCGTATAAATACGCGTAATAAATTTCACACCAGCCCCACATTGTTTCGGTGAGAAATTTATTTTTGACAAGTTTACCGGAAAAAAGTAAACATAGCCTTTGTTAAAACAGTCGTTGCCTGAAATTTATGTTGGCGGGCAGAGCATGCGTACATAAATTTGTGTTATCGTTTTTTTTTCAAGTGCAAGTTCATGACCTGAGGTGTCTGATTAATGGGTATGAGTTTTATAGCGATTTTGTCTTCGTGAGTTATTCTTTGCGGGAGAAGGGTTATTATGGTTCATTTGTGGAAAGTTATCTGATGCAAAGTTATATTGTCAAATAAGTGGTAAGTATTGTGTAGCAAGTAAGTATTGGCGTACGCGAAAAACCCCGGCCAAGCACGAGTCGTACTTGCGCACAAACATTTAACATGTTTCGTAACATTTATTTATACAAAGTATTGCTTATATGACGGATTATGAGACAAATTTAATTTTTCCATTCTCTATACATCGCCTCTACAACACCAGCTGCAAAAATACCCAAGATTGTAAAACTACAAAATTTCTATTCGCGGATGTTTATAAAAAAGAGCGTCAGCGTTTTGGTGGCAAACTTATAACACCGAGGCCTATTTCTGAATCAGGGCTGAAGAACTAAGAATATTGATAGACACCGCAACTTATATTTGAACGAATTCTCTTCATGTTTAGTTGAATGCCATCCACAAAATCACGCACAAACATAGAGTGAGAGAAAGAGAGAGATTTTTGTATTTAAAAAATACACACAAGTAAATGTCACCTGTATTCCCAAATGAGGTAGGCATTAAGAAACATTACATAGTCAGAACCATGAGAATTTCAGGCTTCGCGGCCACTTTCGGCAGATTTCCTGGTTTTAAGCTAATTGGTATTGAATAGTGACAAGATAGCCATTAAAATGAATAAGATAAAAAAGCATATGTGTGACCAAGGATGCACCTATCTATATTTTTTTATACTAGATGTACCCATGACTTCGTCCGCGTGGAATTGTTTTTTTCTTCTAATTTTACAATGTTTCTTCATTTGGCCTCAGCGTGATGTTAATTTTCAATTCGAACCATTTGTTCCTGAGATTAGCGCGTTCAAACAAAAAAAACATACAAACTCTTCCGTTTTATAATATTAGTACAGATACAAGCCTATTTGCATCAAATAGCTCTATCCTAATATACAGGGTGTTTCTTTTAGTGTGTCAAGCCGCCACCAGCTGGTAGCAGGGTTCCATACCTATCGATTTAACCCCCATGTATGTTCTACGATTTTTTGTAGTTTTCGAGATATAAATTTTTTTCGTTATTTTTTATGATTACGTGACCACACGGCTTTAAATAATGACAACTTTTTTTTGGTTCGACTTTTCTTGGATATTTTTTTTTTAATTATAATGCCTATTGATTGCAGTATTATGGACAAAATAATCTCCTTCTTAACTTTGATACAAGATGTAAAAATTTTAATCGATAATGAAAAAATAGGGAATTGTGCAGAACATTAATGGAAATTCGAACTTAAATAAAAAAAATAAAGGTATTCCATAGCTTCTTACTAATTTTAAAAACTGTCCGGCCTCATAAGCTTTCATAATAATAAAAAAAAAATGTTCTTAACGGGGCATTATTCGCTGAAATTAATGGTTGAGTGTTGAGTATCGAAAATTGTGTAATTTTCATATTTTATAATTTTCTAGTTTTTTGGCTGATTTTTGTTAATTCTGAGATTTATTATCTCTTTACGTTTGAACAGACCTCATTTGTGAACAAAACAGTCATTTTAAAACTTCCAATCATTCGAAAGTCAAAACCTGTTGTGATAGTATTTTAAAAAGAATGGAAGCTGAAACATTATTTAATGTACGCGTAATTCGAGCATAATGACGCAGCTCAAAGCAGGTAGCCGAAGGGCCAATGTCAGAAAGAGACAAAACTAGCGCATTTCAAGGGAACGACGCGAAATTAGATTGTGAATATCATGGGTCCATACGTTAGAGAGAGACATTTTTCCTTGGTTCTTGTGTCCTTAAATCAATAGGCAAAACAAAGTCCAATAAACGAGCGAAATTCACAGTTCTGTTGTTTGTAAAATCGGATAGTCAAAAGAACGCAGGCGCACGGTAAGCAGACGATAAGTCGACTGAAGAAGAACAATGAACATACATTACAAAAGTGAAGGACACATTTACACAAGAACCAAGGAAAAATGTCTCTCTCTAACGTATGGACCCATGATATTCACAATCTAATTTCGCGTCGTTCCCTTGAAATGCGCTAGTTTTGTCTCTTTCTGACATTGGCCCTTCGGCTACCTGCTTTGAGCTGCGTCATTATGCTCGAATTACGCGTACATTAAATAATGTTTCAGCTTCCATTCTTTTTAAAATACTACCACAACAGGTTTTGACTTTCGAATGATGGGAAGTTTTAAAATGACTGTTTTGTTCACAAATGAGGTCTGTTCAAACGTAAAGAGATAATAAATCTCAGAATTAACAAAAATCAGCCAAAAAACTAGAAAATTATAAAATATGAACATTACACAATTTTCGATACTCAACACTCAACCATTAATTTCAGCGAATAATGCCCCGTTAAGGACATTTTTTTTTTTATTATAATGAAAGCTTATGAGGCCGGACAGTTTTTAAAATTAGTAAGAAGCTATGGAATACCTTTATTTTTTTTATTTAAGTTCGAATTTCCATTAATGTTCTGCACAATTCCCTATTTTTTCATTATCGATTAAAATTTTTACATCTTGTATCAAAGTTAAGAAGGAGATTATTTTGTCCATAATACTGCAATCAATAGGCATTATAATTAAAAAAAAAATATCCAAGAAAAGTCGAACCAAAAAAAAGTTGTCATTATTTAAAGCCGTGTGGTCACGTAATCATAAAAAATAACGAAAAAAATTTATATCTCGAAAACTACAAAAAATCGTAGAACATACATGGGGGTTAAATCGATAGGTATGGAACCCTGCTACCAGCTGGTGGCGGCTTGACACACTAAAAGAAACACCCTGTATACCATAGTATGTTTTGATTCAATCCCATTATTTAATCCACCATTGGCTGTCACTACGGCCCCATCACCATAAAGTTCTTTTACAAGATAACCATCTCCTAATTATGAAGTTGTCCCGATCTCCGGAGGAATAACAGGGTCATAGAATACCTTAAGCAATTCAATTTTGAAAGTGACGTTTAAATTGTCAGATCAAGTTTGTTAAGGAGTCTGTGAATTTTTAGCTGCGTCAATAGAGTCTCATTATGGTTTCCGAGGAAGGTTCATTGACATACACAATGTTCACATACCTACTTAATGCCATGTATTTGTTATAGGCAATGTGTATAATGCAGCCATTCTAAACAATACCTAGGAAATACATGGAATGCGGGGTTAGTGACAATGTATGAAACGATATTCAAACTTTAAACTATTTTAAACTTTACCTAGGAAATGTATTACTATGTATTAGATTTAGATCATCCGACTTCACGCCTACGAGTAGGTAGGCTACTTAAAAATTGTATCCAATAAATTACGAGCATCTACATTTACCACTTTAATTTAATGTGCAAAACTATTTCGATTTTCGAACAAAAAATTTACAAAAAAAATGCAGATTCCCTATTTTTAAGTCGTTGGTATAGTTTCCGGCCAAGGGGTATGTCGCCCATCGCTTTTTACAGGTAAAAGCTTCTACCAAAAATCTTGTCAAGTTTGATAGCGAGGATAGGTACTACAGTTAAAGCCACGAAACAAATCTGTACTCGTATATACCGCAGGATGCACACTCGTAAATATTAAGCAGGTATTGACCCTATTTAACGTATGCATGGGGCAACACTCATCCTCAAGCCGACTTAACCAAACCCTGTTTATGTTAAAGCCCAGCATAAACACTAACCTTTTACCAGTAGCCCGGAAGGTAAACAGACCTTGATGCCAAGCACATACAATACATTACCCATTTATTTGCGAACGGCACCAGAATTAGTGGGGGCGTTGTGTCCTTAATTACATTTACATACTGGCGCAGGTACAGTAACAAGATTACGCAAAGGTCGCGGCTAAGATTGGGGCATTGATAATTTCGATGCTTGTCCGTGGTGACCGACTGCCATAATTCATAGTGTTATGGACTTTGTTTCGGCGTTATAAGAAATGTTTTTAGAAATATTGTGTCGGGTTTGGAAAGATGCCCCTTCATTTGTTCCATGGATGTCCTAATACTAGAGAAATATGTTAAAGTGTACTGTAGCCGTCAGCCTAGAATCCTGTCGCCGTAAAATAATAACGGTTATTGCAAGAACAACTTAATATAAAACACTACCAAAATTTATGCCAGATATTATAATTATAATCAGGACCGCCTAATTTCCCAAGGCTTCCAAAAAAAGTTATTATTTTTTACCGCGCACTTCTTTTAATTATATTTTTTGGTGTCCGGGGGAAATTAGGCTCGCAAATGGAAGATAACATTTTTATTTCAGAGTTTAGCCGCAATCCAGACACCAGGTGACCTAAACGCGACCAGCATTCTAATGAGGCCAAGCGAAATTGGAAACCTCCCAAAACTGTAGAACTTACACAGAAATAATTAAATTTTTAATGCAAATTACATCTTATTACCGGTTTTTTTTCCTTCTGGGAATAACCTTAAAAAGATAAGTTTCAAGCTACTAATTAACAGTCTGGACAATTATCACAATACTTCGAAAAAAAAAACATCTCCGCATTCTATGGATATTCACTAGTCATTATTGAACATAGAAATAATGTACCGTGAGTCACTCATCTTTAAAAAATCGGATAATCCACGTCTTGGATCGAGTTTAGCTCGACATGTTTCGGGCTAATCGGTAACGAGGGTAGTCGTGCGCCGATATTAATTTTGTCGAGCACGCAGTCGCGCGAACAGAGTGATGGCGCTCATGCGCGTTTGGCAGTAGTCGCCGCGGCTCCTAGATGAAAGGCTACGGATTAGTCCAAAACATTTCGAGCCAAACTTAGTTTAAGACGAGAGTTTTCCGTATTATTCCATATTACAGACAAAGCTTTTTATAGAGACAATCTTTTAACATTTTCAAATTGAATTCATTGTTTATTGCCCATGTCTACGACGAAAAAAATATCCTTAATATTTTTGTCCATGTCAATTAATGTTGTACCTACTTATTTACACAGAACTTCAACTGAAATACATAAACGTGTCAGTAACTGTAGGTACGTATGGCCATAAAAAAAGAACCGAGCTTGAAACTTCCGTTTGGACTATAAAATAGTTTGATTCGAATGGATACATGTTACCAAAACTTATTTCACGACCAAAAAGCACTGCATAAACATTGAGTATCTCCATAAAAAGCTTTTTCCATAAAATAAAAAGCTACTCTGTTACAGTTTTACATGCAGACACTTCCAACATTTTTACGACTTGTCACAGAATTTATCACATACCTTCCCTTACATAAAATATTGCAACTTTAGCCTATAAAACTATAGAGTTGCGGCTAACTTCAACTAACTGAGAGTTTGATAACTTTTCAGACGCCATTATCGTAAAAACTAAACTTACCGGTGACATGGAAAACTAGTTTTGAAAGAATATCGTACACGGAATGTATCGGAGATTTTTATATTTTACACATACTAGTTTGAAAATGTATTTAAGAACTAGTTCTAACTTTTACTGCAGCTGTTCAAGCAATCTGTTTTGGATTATGACCTGTTAGCATCCCAGCCTGCTCTTCATTTTTATTCTTTGAGGATTCTATATCTGACGATAAAAATTACACATATATAATCGCGCAAGTGTTCCCAAATGGGGTAGGCAGAGCCCACGAAACATGTCATAGACAAAATTCTTCAACCTTCCAGATAAAAGTGGTACAAATAGTAACTGGTTGCTAGCACAGGCCTTGCATTTTTTCGTCTTTTTAATTACATTGTTCCCGACAAGCTGATTAGAACAACTGACGTATCCTGTACTTAACGTGAGCTAAAGTACTCCGCATATAGCGCTAACCGAAGTACCTTGTAGGTAACGCTAACTGAAGTACCCTGCAGATAGCGCTTACTGAAGTACCCTGCAGATAGCGCTAACGGAATTACCCTGCAGATATTACTAACTTATTTACGTTAACCCTGCAGATAGCACTTACCAAACTGCCCCGCAAGTAACACTACCTGAAATACCCTGCAAATAACGTTCATAATCTGTGACGATTTAAAATACTAACTAAGTGACCATTAGTACAATACTCCTATATCTAAAAGAGAGCTAATCTAATTGAATCGCATTCAGGGCATCCATCTTTTAGATATGCACGAGGGACGGCAGCTTGGCCTTCCCACTTTAGAAGTATTTAACTTTCTGCACGTTCATATTAATTTAATTTACGCTTCAAAAATTTTAACTCTCAGGTATGAATATTTAAAGAAACCAAACCGTGGGCGGAGCACGGAGTGGGCGCGAAATTACATTAACATAATTACACATTCAGAATCGATGGTTCAGTAATTTTCACGACATTGTGGCAATAAACAAGATCAAAAAATATTAATATTGTCAAACTGGAGCCGCAAGAAGCTCTTACAGATTTTTGTACAACCTGCAGTACATATTTGAAGGACTTGTAGATCGGTAGGTACGTAAGAAGTCAAGGAAATTAAATCATTACTTAGTATGCAATTCAACAATTACAAATTCCGGTTTCGTTTCGGTTGCTTTCGTTTAGACAATCATTTTTTTCCTTTGTTGGTGTCTTGATGATCACAGCTGAAAAAGGTAAGTAATCACAAGAGAAATACTAATTAATTCATCCAATTTTCATAAATTTAAGAGCTACGTTCTTGTCGATGGAGTAAACGGCATTTTACGCGATCTTTGACCTGTTTGGCTTTCCGGTACAAAACGACTCGCACTTTGTTTATCTCTGCCTATTTTGCCTTTTTTTCCAGCAGATCTAAATAAAAATTATCGAGTCGTATGGTCCTATCACAATAATATTAGTATTCTTACATACATCCATTATCAACTAAAAATTAAACGACGGCCGTCAGCAAAAAATCCTCATTTTCAACCTACGTTGATATCAAAACTTCGACGCTCTAACGACGCCAAACTATGAACTCAGCAGTTTATAATATTAGGAGAGCCATTACCTGCACTCCGAGACTTCGGCATTCGAGTTCGGGGCACACTTCAGACTCTCAAATTCACCTTAGGAACAGTCTTGGAAAACTTAAAAGAATTTGCTAACACTATTCCGGCGGACGCTTTTTAGTGTGGTCATCGGGTAGTTTTGCCTGGAATGATTTCCGGGAGTTTTGAAAATTGGTAATATTATAGATTTTAATGTGCTCTTTCTGAATTTCAACTTTGCCACCTCGTATCTTTGCCGCTAACGCCGCCATATTGGAAAAATGGCGCGTAAAATTAGTTTTTTGACAATATCTCTTCTCTGACTCATTTTACAATAAAACAGTATACTACAAAATAAAATTAGAGGCTATTTCCTACAGTTTATGTCTAAGTGTTTATTTCATAAAGTCAATAGTTTTGGCGTACGAGCGCCACAAAGTGTACTCCAACACTACTTAACGAAAAACTCAGCTTGTCTTTTGTCATTCAATAGAGGTTTTGACAGCCGTATCTTATGGAGTTATAAATATCTAAGGGCTAATTCATTAACAATATGTGAGAAACCATCGCTTTACCGACTTCAGTGCTCGTATAATGAACGAAATAGGCACTTCTATTTTGCTCGCAAAAAAGCGTGAGACGTATGAAATTTTGCGGCGCTTGCGTCTTTTTTGAGCTAAAGTAGAGACCATTTTACCAAAAACGCGTAAGATGTCTGAAATCCTACGGTGCTTACTGTTTTTTCGAGTCGATAAAGTTTGTATGGGACAACAATATTTTCGATATTTTTAATACTTTCTCACCGTATAAATTTTCCCTGAACTTCAACAAACATTTCAAAAAAAGAATTGGCCAAATTGGTCCAGGCGTTGTTGAGTTATGCGCTTACCTTTGAATGCGAAGGAAATGTGGTTTATCTTATGCTTTTGAATTGTCAGTATTTTAATATTAAATAATGGCACGTTGTTTTTTAGGCAGGTATTTCAGCATCGTAGCAAGTGCAATAAAGTAGTCTGCCTAGCCTACCCGTGTGAGAAAGAGGCGTGCTGGTAGGTATGTGAAATTTACAATATTTTGTGACTATTACGATGGTTATTCACTTGATGTGCTTGATAAAATTTAATCACGAAACAAAAAAAAACTATACAAAATTTGACGAAAATATTTTGTCCAGCATCGAAATGAGTAGTTCCTTATTTTTTATCATTTGTCAAATTTAGTCTCTCCAAGCCTAAACAAAGATGGCAACCTAATTTCGAAAGTATGCGTTTCATTCCCTTAGGACCCACTCTCAAAGGAAATTGCTAAATTGATTGCACCCTTTTGGCTGCACTATATGGATGACATTACATCAAAGGCTTCAGTTGCCTCAGTAGCCTCAAACAAGCCATAGAAACGCGAAACAAAGGAACATTGTGCTATTGTGCGCGGGTAGCAACCACGATCCATTAGTTTCTAACAGCTGTTCAATAATTGCTGCAGGTTTCAAAAACAGCACAGCAGCTTTCTTTACTTCATTTGAATGTGGAATGAATTTCCCGTCGTTTATGTTATTTTATGATCTTAAGTAATTCCATTTCATGACTTTAGAGATAAACACTTAATATTAAACCTCACCCTGCAGTTGAAGAAATATGGATGAGTTCAGTAAATTATTGGGTGGACCCTTTAGATCATAAAAATTACTCTAGCCTCATTTGTAAGTAGCTATAATAATCTGACCCGTGTGGTGCCGGGTTAGAATAGCACCTCCTCCTTCCTTCCCGCGGGTGTCGTAAGAGTCGACTCTGGGAAAGGGTTAGTGTATTGTGGGCGATGGGCTAGCAACCTGTCATTGCAATATCACGTTTAAATTCTGGTTACCCTGATATTGCTAAACGTGGCACTGGATTTTTGAATTCATGTGCTCTGCCTACCCCTCTTGGGAATACAAGCGTGAGAATATGTATACATACATACATATCCTCACGCCTGTATTCCCAAGAGGGGTAGGCAGTATGTATGTATGTATGTATAATAATCTCACTACATTGTCATCCCTCATTCATAACTCGAGTTACCATAGTATGATCCCTACTCACCCCACTTTAAGGTATTTCGGACACCACGTGTAAGGTTAATACGACCTGGGGTTCCCGCAGTTCCTCGATTGAATTGTTCCCGGCCACAAAGGAATTGAACTCAAGCGATTGCTTCCGCACGATCTAACTCGAGGAAGACTGTTTTGGTCTCCATTTAAGGCTTAACGGGTTTTATATCGTAACGTTTAATCCATCCTTCCAGTACAATCAATTTGCTATGATCTAAAAAATATGTGTATAGCTTTACATACACTCACGTTATGTACTGTCGCGAACCGGGATTGTTGAGCCACTTACCAATGTTTGTAACTTGGTCGTGTAATATTAATCCAATAGCTGACATCTAGTCGGTCACATCGGCCAATGATTACACGTCTAAATTGCGAACAGTGGCAAGTGGCTCAACAATCCCTGTTCACGATGGTAAATACATACAATCAAGTCTGTATTCCCAAATGGGATACCAAAGTACAGGATACGCTACATAGAAAAAATCGTGACTTCACAATTCGTGGCCAATTTTGACATACATTTTTTTAATTATAAGTTAACAGGTACCTAATTTTTCGCTTAAAATATGTCCTAATTACTTCTTAGTCTACCAGCAAGTTGGATCAGCAAGCGCAGCGTAGAACGTCCACGTACAATATGGATGAAGGACTTTATAAAGGTCGCCCAAAAACGTTGAATGCAGGTAGCTTCCAATCGCTACATATGGAAGTCCAAAGGGGATGCCTATGTTCACCAGTGGACGTTTTACGGCCGAAAAATATCTAAGTCGCTTTTAAGACATCCATGAAAGAAATAGAGCGGCGTTATTCTAAACCCGTCATCACACGGACAAATAAAATAATTGTTTATTGTAATTGTCTCCTATTCTAATTTTCTAACTTGCGTACACGTGTTCGTTTGGTTAAATTGTTTTGTTATTTTGAGATATTTTTTTTCAGGCTGATGCCATAAAAATAAACCCAATGACGTCCTCGGAAAGTTCCCATCATTCACAACAACAGCCTGCTGCGGCCAGAATGGCAAATTTGAAAAATTTGAATTTATGTTGATCGGTGTAATTCGAAGTGACGGGCTGAATCGCAAATGAACGCAAACATTTCAAGCCGCATTGAAAAACAATTTTTATGACAATTTTTTTTTAACTTTTAACGAAATTCGCCTTTTCTACGTTCGGTAACACGTGTGTCCTTTTTTTGTTATTTGCATTTGGTGAGTTATTTTTTACTAAAACGTCGCTGTTCCTGCAGAAATCGCTATGTGTTTTTAACCAACTTTTCAGGAGACACAAAAAAACTGATTTCCTCATTAACCATGTATGGAAACTTAGTAATTTTTTTTGTGCTATTGCCTTGTGATTTTGTACATGAAATGTTAATAGTTTTAAAAAGATATAGTGAAAACTGAATTATATACGCATAGAAAAACAGAAATTTGTTACATAGCGATAAATATTTAAGCCCTCTCGTACTAAAATATCGCTATGTGCCGAAAAACACATGTCGAACGCGAACAAACGATCGAATTAATTCGCTATGTGTGCTCCGAAAGACACATATCGAACCAAATTTTCGCGTGATACGAATATGAAACGGTCCCGCTATGTGATTAGTGACACTTAGTTATTTTTAAGGAGTTTTTAAGGGAACATTTTGACATAGAAATTTCACATGGTTATTTTTTCACATGCAGAAATAATAAAGATAGCTTCACGCCGTTTTTAGAGCATACGTATATGGACCTAAGGTTCAAAATGGCATAAAAAACCAAAAATCGAAAAAATGCACATAGCGATTTCTGCAGGAACAGCGACGAAAAGCTTTGTAGTCGTGTGTTAGCACCTGCATAATTTTATTACAGTTAAAACATAAAAGGACGAAGTTTTACTCGTAAAACGTTTACCCTTTTAGTATAGTGATGAAACGAAAACAGTTCGAAATTTTTGCGGAATATATTTTAATAGCAACAACGGCATTATATTTTCCTACATTCCGGACTAAAAAAGCATCTCGTATTAAAATATAGCACCATTAATTTTATTATCGATGGCGCACGCCGGTAAGCATAAATTTAAAAATAATAAAAATGCGATTTCCTCGGGCGTATTTATGTCAATTATCCGATTTTGAGTCGGGTTCAGGATAAAATCTCTAAACCTCTATGTTTTATTCGACAGGCTACAAACCTGTTTCTATTTTACTTTTATCTACCGCCTAAAAAATATGCAAAAAATAGCTAAAAAATTTCATAGTAGTCACAGTTTTGTCTATGTACCATTTTGTGTGTTTACTTATCGATTTTGGAATGCAGTCGTTTTGTATGTATGTATGTTAAACATTTAAACATTTTGTATTTCCAGTGTATTCCAGACCTAAACAAAACGGTGCTTTCCATCGCAGTCATTTGCAAGACGCAGAAATAATATCCACAATATTTTCTAGCGATTGTTTTATCGATTTTCGTTTATGTTACAATACGATTTAACTTTAAAAATGTAGAATTTATAACAAACATCATAATGATATAAATTTTAGCCCATAAGATGGAAGTACGGTTTGCGGTCTCTGTACCATCAGTCACTTAGTACGATTACAGGCATTTACAAATATTAGGTACAAACTTTTTTTAGATAACGGATCCGGGTGATTAAATGAAGACTGAATGAAGTATGTTGCCATATATGACTCCGTGAAACATGCACTTTTAATCCAGCCAGTTTGTAAGAATTGCTTTAATATTTTATAGAAGAAATTATAGTCAAGTGAGTTTTATTAGTTTAAATCTAAAGTGAGAATACTCTTTATGTATTTTTGATTTATTTTCTTTGAGAACATAAGTAACTAATTCTTGTTCGATAATCAATTACTTGGTGCGTTTAATTTTAGTTAGTAGGTAAGTACGTCCTTTGATGAGTAATAAAATCGAAATTAAAGATTTAAGTCTGAGAAAATCACCTTTTCCCCATGAACCAATACGTTTCCCATTAATGAAACGTGGATCGTGTTAATTAAAAGCCTAATTTACAAAATTAATTAGCTCCTGCACGAAACGTAATATTCTTATTTGGTTTCGTTTTACTTCAAAGGCCCTGTTTTGTTTTTCTTTGAGCACATGTAATGTAATGGCGCTTAGTACGCCCTCGCTAAACATTATCGCTGGTAATTATGGCCTCAGAATGTAAGTGAAAACGGTTTTAAACCTGTCGATTTTTTTTAATTACTAACGCCCACGGTGTATAATTATAGAAGCCACAAATTTAATGTATATTATAAAAGAATTAAGCCTCCTAAATACCAAAATATCGCAGCTCAAAATTACTGAAAAAACGAATGTATGTACGCTAACGAATCGTCAAAATACTATGGACTGTTTGAATCCCGACGATGCGTTTGTAGAATTAGAAAAGATGCGTAAAAACTTACATGAAAGAAATTAAAAACTCTGACGAAAAATTCAGTTAAAACTGTACAATGGTATAACTATTAAAACAACTGAAAACTGTATGCATTTCCTCTTGTAACCTCTAACAACGCAGTAACAATGCGCAAAATACTAGGCCCATGTCCAGCCCGAGCCAAACCACTCGGCTTGCATCCACATTAGCCAGTAAGTGGCCGAGTGCGACTGACAGCAACGGATTCGACCCCATTAGCCGGCTATGTTAATTGTTTTTGTACCACTAACGCGTCCTAATGCGCATCCAAAAAGCCCGATACAAACTAACCTTAATTGGCAGAACTACCTTTAAATACCGGACTTGTTTACAATTTACAAAGGCCCAAATTGTACTGATTGGAGTAGCGAAATTGTTTGCGAATTAAATTAAGGACATATAGAGGGGTTTCGGGGAATTTTGCGCTATCGGTAATTTGGTTCGTTAATTTTGTTTACGTTACGCGTAAATCTAAAATATCCATTCATTGGCTATTTCGAATTTAGCTTGAGTATATTTCTGTAACTAATTTCAAATGACGTCTTAGAAGATTGTCCATGAAAATGGATATTTCGAGGAATTTTATTCAGCCCGAAATATGATTGAGTCTTACTTTCACAAATCACACTAATAAAATAAACAGTAAAACACCGTGTGGTATCAGGCTTAGAGTATCACCTCTTCATTTCTTCCGTGGATGTCGTAAGAAGCGACTAAGGAGGTTAAGGTATATTTTAGGCGACAGGCTAGCAACCTGTCACTATTATTCCTGCCAACTGAAACCAAAAAAAAAATGCCGGAAGTGGCTACAAAACGTAAAACAGTTATAGATTTGTCTATGTAGCGTTTCGTATGCTCTGCCAATTGGGAATACAGGCGTGATTTATGTATGTACACTAAGCTGCAAAAGTGCATGGACAAATCCAAATGAAGATCGTGTGTAGCTATTTATGCCGTGCAACAGCGTTAGGCAGCTAACTATCAATAAGCCGTATTAGTTCGATGATTTTCTACTAGATGGCGTTGTAACATCTAAATATTTCAAAACTAAATTTCAATATTTTTGGTATCTTTCCTCTTCGTCTTCACAATTTTATTAAATTTTAGTCAATATTTTGTTCGTATAAAAAGGTGCGTAATCTTCCATTTATGCAGCATATCGGGCAAAACGCCATCTGGTGAAACATGATCACAACGGTTTAGTCGCAGCTAAAGCGCCATCTAGTGATAGTTATGAAAACACGGCTTTGGACGCCAAACATACCCCAAACGATTGCCGCTTCTAAGCTTTCCATGCAATTTTGCAGTCTGCTGTACGTAAAACGCCTTTAATAACATCTGCCTGAAAAAGAGAAGAGGCCTCTATTAAAGTTTTTCCGAACAACCTTTGCCTAGTTTGGGACTGGGTCAATTGGTGTGAGGTGCCCCATACTTATTTATTAACCAGAACTTTATTAGAGCCAATAAGGAAAAACTGCCGTGTAGGTACATAGGCAGGAAAGTAAATACGTAGTTGCTGTTACAACGTCAACGTATCCACCTGCATCCCCCACGTAATTCCCGAAGTCTCGATTTCCCCTGGGCCATGCCTCATTGCTGGACTTGTAATTACGCAGGTTACGAATTAAGGCCTCTGCCTATGAGACGGCTTGGTTGTCCAACGCTATGCCGTCACAGATTTACGGGATTTTTGGAGCACGTTCGACAGTGGCGTCCTTTGTAAACGCCTCTGAGATGTATTTTGATTTTGACTCAGTTTTTTAGACACTGGCGGTTGATTTCAAATTATATTTGCACATACACGCATAGACATCACGGGACTAGTAAGAGATCTGAGATGAAGTACATAGATAGTTATTTTTAATAAATCGTAATCCGCAATTTAAATTGCATTTACCTAGTGAATAGTCCGGAACCCTTCGTGCGCCGGTCTGAATCGCACTTGGCCGGCTTTTTATAAAGCAAAATCAAATACGCCGCTCTGTAAAGGTATTAAAAATGAGTCGCAATGTTATTCGTTGCAGGCGTCAATATTTTTATTCCATTCGGTTTGAGGATAAGACACTTTTAACGAACAAATTTTGATTTTTCCTCTGTCCAAGCTTGCACAACTTTTTTTATACGCATTTGTGTTTTTATAGCTTTTTATAATTATTTGCATTATTATTACATTCCTAAATATTCTCAGTAATAAATTGTCCAAAGTTTAAATGTTTCTGTTTTTTATAATGTTTTCTATATGAATGGTTTCACTATTTGCGGTGACGCAACGTTACTAAAAATTGTATGAGGATAATGACCATTTCTTGTCTAATGTTGTATGAAACGGAGTATAGGTACTATGCTACGCGTTTTGACACGATGCTGTTATTGGAAACCGAGGTTTAAGTGCCCGGGGTTGTTCGTGGACTAATTGCCTGTCACGTTGCCAACTTACCGTAGAGTGGGGTGAGTAGGGATTTGCTATGGCAGTTATGTAATGAAATAGGGATGGCAAAGGTGTGTGGTGGTTTTAGGCTAGTAGTTACACTAGAAAATCCTTTAACAATGTTTGGACTGTAAACAAAGGATTATGGCTCCATTTAAAATATAGGTTGTTTGGCGCATCTTGTGCCTAAGTCATTTAGCTGACTATAGGTTCCAGGTTCCATGCAATGCGGTTACTTTACGCGATCATATTCTTTCTTCACCTAAAACCCAAATTACTACATTTAGACTCAATTAAAAATAACTATTAGGAGCCACAAAGTAGAAGATTTATTTTGAAGTGCATTGATTTAGGGTCATTCCAAATCCAAATTTCATCAAATCAAAATTCATAAGTGCAATCCAAAAATGTCGATTCCTCCAACTCATATTAGAATGGAATACGGAGTGAGATGGTATTTCTTACTTATTCTGTGTTTAATTACATTTTGAGGTCTGAGTATCGGTTGTGTCCCTGCTCGCCCCGTCTTACAGTGTAGCTGTTTGCAGTTTAGTACAAGGATAAGCATCTGTAAGCTATCCTTGCCAATTTTGGGACTTTTGTCGTGTCTATCCGAGGAAAAAACAAGTTAAGATTTGTCTCTAAAATTTAAATTCTGGGTGGACTGTATTCGTATAGAATTGTGAGTTTTAAAGTAATTATAAATTTATGTGTGTTAAGTGGATAGGAGGAATCGCACCACTGACGTGGCTGAAGTGGCGCGACTATTATCCTCTTAACACATAGGTATTTATAATTACTTTAAAACTCACAATCACAAAGAAGTGGTGCGACTCCTATCCTCTTAAGATTAAAATATCCAAGACGATATCCTACGTTAAATTTAGTAATTCCTGTGTGCAAGATTTATGTTTGGTAAAAAAAACTATCTAAGTATCAGTATAATGTTTCAGTTAGTAGCTGTCGTTTACACCTAGAAGTAGGTGTTTAGTTTTACCAGAACATGAACGATAAAGGTCAGCAGGTCCAGAATAATTCAATTTAGAAAGTAGTGAGTCGTCAACAACGTTTGTGATTGGTCAGACTTAAATTTTTAACATCCATTGGTCAGCACCCGATAACTCACTATTTTGACTGAACTATACACGAAAGTACTACATTTTGACTAAAAAACTCTCTCTCTTTCTCCTAAATGGAGTACGCAAGGGACACAAAACGCTACATAGATAAAAAGCCGTGATAGCCCAGCGGTTCGAACTGTGGCCTCTCAAGCAGAGGGTCGTGGGTTCAAACCCCGGGCTCGCACCTCTGAATTTTTCAGAAATTATGTGCGATATCAAATTTGATATTTATCACGGCATTATTGTAAGTCCTTGTTGATATATCCGCATAAATTACGACACTTATCTTACACTTAGATTTGACGTTGTCAATAAATATTTAAGACAATGGTGACTCCATGGATTCTAGAACCACGGCGAGCATCCAAAAGTCCTAAGCCTACCTATTAATAATCAATCGCATTTGAATCAAGCTGTAGCCAAGGCGGCACCTTTCCTGAAATATTTGTGGCTTTAATTCCCCACCGACTGAAATTGGACACTTGCCCGTTAGGCTGGGCCGTTAATGTATGAAAAAAATTTTTTTTTAGAATTTTGTGACGCAAGACCTGTCAAAAGTTGCGGCGTGTAATGCTGATCTAAATGATATAATTTGTTTTAAAAAATACAGATGTCTAGAGCCCTCTACCAGCTGTCGAAAAATTCAATTTTACCGATTTTTTCACTTATATTGAGTCGGTTAGTACAATGACTAAAGTGTCAAAAGAAAATACTTTTTTGATGGAAAAACATAAATAAAAGCTTGTTTAACAGGATACTTTTAACAGTTTATTGCAATCTTTAAGAATAATACAAAACTCGATGTAATCAAGACAGACAGAACTTCGTTAAATTTTAACCCTATGGAAGTCTTTTTTCGAATCAAATTTGGGCATCATGGTACGTGATTTCAGTGTATTTCTAATAAATAATAATGTATTTCTAAAAATTAATCCATCAAAAATGGAACTTCTTTAATTAGTACGGTTTTTTTCTTTCGGGCAACATCATTTTTCTTTACATTTGAATGAGCTTATGTCAAGAAATGTAATTAGGCAAGAAGACTTAAAATCATCTCATTTTCGTTGAAATGATTTATTTTGTTTAGATTTAGGTTACCTTATAAGTGACAGGTATTTGTCAAAATGGAGTTACAGTAACTGCCTGACCCGGTCTTGAGAGACTATTGCTAATAGAAGCATTTTTCGAAATAAAGTGGATTTCATCACCAACCAATTGAAAAATGTCGGAGTGAGAAGGTTGTTTCCCATTATTTTTAATTTTTAATTCATGCCTCTTCAATAATATGCACTT
>BHDV01012456.1:99159-139955 GCA_005406045.1 Adoxophyes honmai
TTTTATTTTACCATTGTATTGTGCTAGTGATTCTGAGTATCAGGAATTAATTTCGTTACGGATTTCATTTTCACCCTGTATAATCAGATTTTTTTTTTCTTCTATGAAATACATGACATGAAAGTTATGTCGAAAATTTGTCATTTTTCAAAAATTAAAACGTCGGTAGAGGGCTCAATATAGTATCCAGGATTTTTCATATTATTTTTACAGTAATGTATTTATTTTTCTGCAACTTTTGAGGGGTCTTGCGTTGCGGAATTCGGAAAAAAGTTTTTACGGCCCACCCTATTGCCCGTGTACGAAAAATACGGTATTTTTTCTGGAAAATGACTAAAACTTTACTGCCGGTGGTGTTGCCAAATTACAAGTTAAGGCACATTGTGGAAGGATGTTCATTAAACTACCGTGTTTTTTACTTACCACGCCATGATATGCGGTAATGTTTCGACTTGATTCGGTACACGGTGCTTTACTATTGTGTACGATAATTTTGTTAGATGACACATACTTGCGTAATAATTTTAATAGGTATATATTTTATCTTTTAAGTTAGTTAAGATCCGAGATCCCCTCGGGAATAAGTTCGCCTATGTAATGATGCTGTTACCCTGTAACTTTTTTATGTATCTGTTTTATGTGCGATAAAAAGTCATACAATACCTGTTCATTGAGCGTTGTTTAGTTACAGTCAGGGAAATAGGATGTTTAGTAGGCTGACATAAATCCGATATTGGCCATGTTACTATTTCCAGCCTGTTGCATGAGATAAAAAACTGAATATAAAACTTGCTGGTGAAGTTTGCCATTAAAATGCGAACAAAATTATGAAGACCACCTGGTAACCAAAAAGATTTTTTAATCCATGCGGTTGCATTCTACGCTAAAAGAATATAATCCCATAAAAGCGCCAGATTAGCGCCTATTTACGGATTCGCATAAAATTTAAATTAATTTTCACTTTACACAAAAATTCTGTACACATTAAATCCGCTTTGAGGTTGGCCCGCACTGAAAGGCCGCGAAGTTAAGTTAAACATGCCGTATAAAATGTGAGCTAAGCTAAGTGAGCGGAGATCTGGTTGGATACGACCGAAGTTTTAATAGACGTTATGGGACTTAAATTTCGGATGAAAACTTGATTAGCTAGTGTTTACTTTGAACTATCGCGTTCGTACCTCATTTTCTCTAGAAGTCTAGTTTGTTCATGAGGTTGCTTTAGTAAAGAATAAAGCTAAATATTAAGACTTGCTAGTATATTTCTTAGTTGTCTTAAGTTGCATCGTATTTTACTACTGGGCACCTCGTGCATCTAACTTAAGATAAACTTATTTAATGCCGTGTGGTGTCGGGTTTAGGATAACACCTCTCCATTTCTTCCGGGGACTTCTTACGAGGCGATTGAGGACGCAACAAGCAAGTAACCCTAGGCTACAGAATATGATGTAGTTATGTTTGCTTAGGACACTTTTGCTCCAATGGTTTTGTTATAATTTTTTTAGTAAAAATTTGTTCATATTCGACGCATGACGTATGTAAAGTTTGCTTTTCTGTCCAAAATAGATAGTTAACTTTTCATTTACAAGTTATTTACGGCGCGAAAATTTGAAATTTAACGATAATGGAGCTCGTAACCTTTTAAACACTTTATTGCAGTTCCCAACGATACCAACAGCTTTAAACAGGCGTTGCGCGTCTGTCGTCAACGGCATTCCGTAAATTCCACCACCATTCTACAATTTTCAGCGTCAAACCAAAACAATTCTCCCGCTTTTGAATAAGTCTGCCAACTCTGAAATTGTTCTTTATTGTTTCCCAACTTTTGTCAAAGTTAATTAGAAGACGCCGCCAAAAGAAGGCACCCGATAACACTAAACTTTATTACCTTAATTAAGATAAACAAAAGACGGAGAATTAAAGAGTTGGTTACTAATTGGGCAAGTTCAGTAAAGTGAGTACTGTAAATAGGACAGGCCGCGTTCACACTCGCCGTGCGTGACTTTTTGCAGTAAGGAATGAAAGAAAGTTGGTGTTAAGAGGGTCGCGGAATCCCGTAAATCAGGGGTAATCGGGATCGACGCTTGTGTAAAATAATGACCAGGAGTTAAGAAGACGTTGGAGCTCAGTGACAGCTAGTAAGGGTTTTCCGATACAGCCCGCGGTCGATCTGAACACGAGATAGACAATCTGATATGACAATCTTAAGGAAATTGAAAATGTTGTATCAGATAGATATTTTTCGGCCGCTTAAGCGAAAAAGTTTATCAGCTTCGCCTCTAAATGAAACCATTGTATTGTGTATCGCACCATCGTTTCCGCGATTTCTTTAGTCCTATTTAATTAAAATATCTGGCTGGTGTGTAACAACTTGTACTAACAGGAAGTTCGCAGGAATAGGAAGATCGTAATAAACTACAACTTCATTGTAAGTACCACTATTTCTCTGTGAAGTAGTTGTTTCTCTACTAGAGACCGATAGGTACTTAAGAGGAAATGGAGCGGTCATGTTTTGTATGGAAACGTAGTGCCCTGATTCCTCCCTGGATATTACCCGTAGAACAATGATTTTTTACATCAACGATCTAATGATATATTAGCATGTTCCTATGTTTTCCTTTTTTTCTTTATTGAATTATTAAAAGAGATATTATCCTTCAAAAACATGAAAAATTGGCAAGTTTTTTCCGTTGTGTTCAAACCTCTAGAAACCAATTTTAACACAATTATATCAAAATATAAGAACATAGAAACACAGTTATGACATTTTTTTAACATTTAATGAAAAAACATATTTAATCGGTTAAGTTTTGGAGAAGAAATCAGGGGACTACGAAACGTTGTTTTTGAATAATTTTCATAGGTATTTTCGGTCCGAGCTGTAGTTGTTCTTATCGCACTCAACGTCGTTTGGCCAGGTCACGGCGCGACAGCAATAGATTTAGCAAATACCTATTTTTCAATTCCTTCGACCGGCATATTTCCTCTTAAAAGATGGTAAACAATCTTGACGTGTCTTTTTATTTAAACATACACTTTATAAATCAAAATCTTTACATTTTACAATTTAGGTATGAAAAAATCATTTACTTTCGTAATTGAATTGTATATTGTAACGATTTTCATTTTTAGACTGTGTATTTCAATAAAAAGACATGTCAAGATTGTTTACTATCTTTTAAGTACCTATCGGTCTATAGTATATGTATTGTCATTCGTTGGAATAAAGAGAAGTTTATAACTTTGACAAACTTCATGAAACTACTGCCAGATTTAGTTACAAAATAAAATCGAATAAAAATTGGAAGTCGAAGTTGTCGGGATGTAAAGAAGTTAAAGTTAAAATGGACCTTTTGTGGGTTAAGTTTTCTTCTTTATTATTATTATTTCTTCGTTATTATTATTTACATAAACGTTACTTTGATGAGCCAAATTCAAAGTGAGCAGTATTTTTATTTACCAAATTCATCAGCAAATAGTAAAAGAAGTTCAAGACATCTCAATCATTTATTGACTTTATTCAAAATTACCATAATTAACAAGTTATTCAAAGTATCTTATACAAATAATCTCTTAATTTTCTTAAACAATCTCTCGGTAAATGTCTCTTTTAGTCAATTGATAGGCAATTTCTCGTGAAGCCAGGTTCTCTTTCCTTCATTAAACTCAGCAGCTGTGTGGTCTGTTCCTTCCAGGATCCATTTTGTGGTGAGAAGACCCTCGACTCCGACAGGACCTAAAAAATAAATAAATGATTTTGACTAGGTATCTTTACGATTTTTTTTCTTTCCTTCAGGTTATAGAAGAGAGGTGTAAGAGGCGACTATGGAAGGGTTTAGATATGGTTTAAGCAACAGTCAGCAACCTGTCACACGTGTCAGGCCTGTTCCATTTTTTTACATACATACATACATACGCCTCATTCCCACGCCTGTATTCCCAAACGGGGTAGGCAGAGCACACAAAACGCTACAAAGACAAAACGATGACCATTTCACGTTTTGTGGCCACTTCTAGCATAATATTTTTATGGGTTTGAAGTGGCAGGTACAATAGTGACAGATTGCTAGCCTGTCGCCTAAAGTATACCTGAACCAATGTCCTTAGTAGCCTCCATTTTTTTAATCGTCAAAATAATCATGTTTTTATACGTAATATATTCACGTTTCACCTCTGTCTGCCCCTTTGCGAACATAATTAGTGTGTATCTTTGGACACCAGAATATTTGTCTGAGCATTTGATTAAACACCGTCCCATTTCTAGGCGAAAACTTTATTATTATTGGTTTAAAAATTACCTCGTGCATGTATCCTAGCGGTGGAGATGCCAACTTCGGCACCAAGTCCGAATCGGAAGCCGTCGGCAAAACGGGACGAGACGTTGTGGAACACGCAAGCGCTGTCCACTGATTGAAGGAAGCGTTTGGCAGCTCCATCTGTGAAAGAAAAAGGAACAATTTAGAGCACAACGTATGTACAGTCACGAACAGGGATTGTTGAGCCACTTGCCACTGTTCGCAATTTAGACGTGTAATCAATGACCGATGTGACAGACTAGATGTAAACTATTGGATTAGTATTACACGACCAAGTTACAAACATAGGTAAATGGCTCAACAATACCTGTTCGTGATGGTACATTAGACTTTTTATGATGAGAAACTAACTCCAACTTTTAAGCCTCTGTAGGGTAAAATTCAATAGAGATATCACTCTCCAAGCAGATGTTAGACCTAGGGACTGAAGTCGGAAGTTGTATATACGCGTCCGAATAACGAAATTCCGTCAGTGCCATGTAGAACATAGTCACGTGACATAGTGGCGCTAATATCGCCACGCATCAGTAAGTAATTTGTAGTATTTTATTTATTTATATTAAACACAGACAGGTCTGACATTAATAATCTAGGTTTAAACAAACTGGTAAATAAAACACGCAGGAGGGAGTTAACTACAGTATTTATCTGCAAACAACTCAAGCATAAAAACTACAATCAAATCACACACAAACAAACTGACAAAACATGCGTCAGCAAACATTCTTATCTCGCCTTGAAACAATAGTCATAATAATATTATCTTTATTAGTTCATGCTTAGTTTCTGCAGCTAGCCAAATAGATAAATACCACATATTAATTAAAATCATAAGTTCTGAAATAATTATACGGCATAATGATGATATTTGCGAAATTTAAAAGGATGTGGATAGTATTGAACACAAAATTAATATAAATGATGAACTCACCGTTTTCAGTGATGATCACATCGGTGTGGGAACTGCCGTATTTATGAATGTGGTCGACAGCATCGTCAAGATCCTTGACTATTTCGATGCAGCACTCCAGCGCACCGTACTCGTGTTTCATAGACTTCGCTGGCGATGGCCCGAAAGTCAAGTGATTAGACAATTTAGGACCGGCGTGAATCTTCACTCCTTCTTTCTTCAATACGTTACAAACATCCGTGAATAGAGAGCTGCACAAGTGATCCTCGTGGAGTAAAAGGGTTTCCATGGCATTGCAAGCGGCTGGGTAGTCGCATTTGGCATCTCGGACGATCTTTAAAACCTTAGCTGGGTCTGCATCTTTGTCAACATACACGTGACAGATCCCCTCCGCGTGACCAAGCACAGGAATGTGTTGTGATTGCTTCTGAATGTTTCTAACCAAATCTGATGATCCTCGTGGGATGATCAAGTCAATATGTTTCTCCATGGCTAGCAAGTCGCTGATCTCCTCCCTAGTTGACACTAACGATATCGCGTCTTGCGCGCCGACCGTTTTGAGAGATTCCTTCACTAAATCCATGAGTGCTTTGTTAGAATGAGCAGCTTCTTTGCCACCCTTCAGTAAAAGGCCGTTCGCCGAAGCCATAGCCAAAGCAGCAACTTGTGGCAGCGAATCTGGTCTAGACTCAAAAATGACTAGCAATACGCCAATTGGTACTGTCACTTGTTGAAGAACCAAGTTTTCAGCCAATTTAGTTTTCCTTAGGACTCTGCCTACATTCTCATAACTGGAATCAGCGATTTGTTTAAGTCCGATCGCCAAGGTCTTCAACTTCCCAGGACTCAGCTTAAGTCTGTCAAGGAGTGGTTTCGCTAGGCCGCTCTTCGTTGCCTCTTCTAAGTCTTTGGCGTTAGCTTCTAATATAATGTCTTGTTTGTCAACTAAGAGATCAGCTAAGGTGTTGATGGCGGCTGCTCGATCGCTGGGTGAAAGCTGTTGTAACACTCTGCTTCCCGTACGAGCTGAAAAAAAAACATTAAATCATCCAAATTGCTTAGAATGTGAAATTTGATTAAGGGTTGCATTTGTTTTGTCTTACCATCCTCTGCGGCTACATCTACTGAAGATGTTGCCGGGGCAGGGCAATCGGTAAAGAAAGTCCCAACTTTCCTTCCACTGATGATAGTCTTGATAGCTTTCTCTTGCATGCCATTACAGATCACGACGCTGACACCGCGAGCCATGGCCCAAGTAGCTGCGTTGACTTTGGAATCCATGCCACCCGTTCCAACCTAAAATACAAAACGTATAGGTATAAATTCTTCTGTAATTGCATCTAGATTTGAAGCAGTTACACATTTTTTTTAAAGTTAGTGTCTCATTAAACCGTACTGTTTTTGGTCTGACTAAGGAACTGTCACCACCAATTGTGAAAAAATCTGGTTTGTCTATCATATTTAAGATGCCGCGTGATTGCGGGCTTAAAAATTATTTTAGACGACAGGCTGGCAACGTGTCACTATTAATACCTGCCAACTTAAAACTTAAAAAATCTGGTGGCAGTCGCCACGAAGCGTGAAATAGTTATAATTGTCTTTACGTATCGTTTTGTGTGCCTTGCCTACATTAAGCCCATTAAGGAACATGTATGCATGGATCTTTAAAATATATACTATTCTTTACCTTCGATTTCTTCCCGAATTCCACCGAGTCTTTGTCCTTGGCTGTGTAAGTGTGCAGTATGCGAGCACCATCTTCCCATGGAGGCTTGTTGTAGATCCCATCAACATCAGACATCATGATAAGCAGGTCAGCCTGCACTTCAGCGGCCAATAAAGCCGAAAGACTGTCGTTGTCTTTTAGACCAATACCCTGAAAGAGATTAAACATACAATATCATAGCTATAGGTCGACTGCTTAACTCGCGTATCGCCTCACAGTGTTGCGGCTCCATAGTAGGTAGGGGACGAAATTATTTTTAGGGTTTATTGCTGGCTAATTATCTTTATATGGTACAGAATGAAGAATTATACATAAAAAACCGGCCAAGTGCGAGTCGGACAAAACAACAGCAAAAAAAATCAGGTTTTTTTGTATGGGAGCCCCCCTTAAATACTATTTTTTTTTTAATTTAATTACTTCCTTTTAAAGTAAATATTTAATTAAATATTATGTGACCATATGAAGTATTTACCTGTAACAGTTATTTAAATATACCCAAAACAGCAACAAAAAACACGTTTTTTCTATGGGAGCCCCCCTTAATTATTATTATTATTATTATTTTAGTATTTGTTGTTATAGCGGCAACAGAAATACATCATCTGTGAAAATTTCAACTCTCTAGCTTTCATGGTTCGTGAGATACAGCCTGTAGACAGACGGACAG
Source organism: Adoxophyes honmai (assembly GCA_005406045.1). NCBI lineage: Eukaryota > Metazoa > Arthropoda > Insecta > Lepidoptera > Tortricidae > Adoxophyes > Adoxophyes honmai. Next base: position 106,776 of record BHDV01012456.1, read on the forward strand.
ACGAAAGATGGACGGAAGTCGAAACCTTTCCTTTTACTTCATTTTGGTATTTTGGCGGGTAATTTAGCTTCTGTTTTACAAATTCTAATAAATTTGTACATTTTCAGTCCAAAGTTTTCGATGGATCTCGAAATATAACCGCTACAAGCTCTTTCAACAATATGCCCTGCGGTAAACAATTATTATTACAGTTAAAGTTCGCAAAAAGTCGCAACTTTGCGTTTTGTATTCCAGTAATATAAGGTCAATACTTCACTGTCACTAACATTTTATGGCGGCACGAAGTGGAATATTATACTTAAAGGTCCATAGAAGAAAAATTTCCACCTGTATTTAAGCTGTGCATTTAAATATTCCGTATTTCATAAAATGTTTGTAATATTTTAATTAGACAAAACGTTTTTACAAGATAATACCTTGGTCTACAGAATCCATGTTGCAATTTTAATAATAGTATAGTTTGTATCCGAAAATCGTAGTTTGAAACACCCAACTCGAAATCACTTAAACGTCTCAGAAATAAATTGTTAAACTTTGACAAGTGTTTTAGCAATGTTTCTGTGAGAAAGTACCCTCGTTTTTGGCATAATATGATACATTATTAACATAAGTTCAATAAATAATGTTTGTATTTGATCTACCTACATTTTTTATTTTTCGTTTTTTTCCTACCGCCGCAACACTGTGCGCCTGCGCGGTAAGAAGGGAGCGCGGGATAAAGTTAAAGAGTGAGTGAGAGGGATGCTCTGCTTGTTTATAAAAGCTTTGTTGATCTCGGCAACAACCGCCGCGGCTCTTAGTTGAAATGCTACGGACTAATCCGAAACATGTCGACCTAGACTTGATTCAAAACGTAAGTTCTCCATACTTTTTGTTATGATTGCCATAATTCTCACATTAAATTACGTAACTTATTTTGGTATTTAAGAGGGTGCACACAAAATTCGGTGATTTTGATGATTTTCAAATGCTTTAGAAAGCTATAAATCCTTAAGTTTTTAAAGAAAAACTACTGTAACATATAAATCAACTCTTTTTCTAGGGATTAACGGAAAGAAATATTTTATTAGCAACACAGATTTCTTTTACTTAGCCAATTTGTTGAAGGGTTTTCACAAAAATACGCGTCAGAGCTGTCTTTCACTTGAAAATTTTCCATTAAAATTTACCATAAACGATATAAACTAGTTATTATCTGATAGACAATATAGTCTACTGGGGATTAACGGAGAGACATGCATCAAATTATTGGTTTTTATTATTCAAATATCATTGTACATAATTTCAAAGTTGAACTATTACTTTATTTTTTTTCTCATTGATTTTATTATAATTACAAATGAAACAATTTTATTGTGAATTTACAGAATATGTTTAGTCTAACCATATTTTTTTCATGGCTAAATATGAGTTAATTTATTTTTCACGATTTTTTAAACATTGGTCCAAAACCACTAAGGTCAGGTGGGGGAAGAGAAACGCAGGGATAAGAGGGCTCTACAGACCATAATCACTCATAACTCGACGAGTTATGGTCTGTGGTGCCTCTTACCCCTGCCCTGCCCCTGAATTTCTCTTCCCCGCCTGATCTGATAATTACGTTCGTAAAAAATGTGTGCGCCCTCTTAACAGAAGAGTAACTTCGACGACTTCAAAGTCAATGTTAACATCAAAAGCCAAAAAAATAAAAGAGCCATCGCCAGCAGACTATGAATAAAAGAACAGCCGTAAGTCAAAATAAGACATTATGCGAAATTTCTGAAAGATTCTCCTCAAAACATTGTCTTTTATCGAAGAGTTCTAATGTAACAAAATAGCCGTACCCTTGTAAAAACTCTTATCGGCCTCGTAAGTGAAAGAAAACACAATTTAAAGGCGCCGTCAAGTTTTTCCTATAAGAACTCGCGCAAGTTCAGAGCACTTTTAACAAGGAAGCCGACTTCTTATCTTTCATAATTCTTTCAGATGTTTCTCTTTGAAAATGGTTTCAGTCGAAAGGAATCTGGTTTAGAATGCTTTTCTATTTACCATTCATTTTCGATTATTTTATGATTTTTAATAATATATCCACATGTCGTTGGATTAGATTTACAAATGTTACTATAGCTACAATTGTAAAGTTAAAAAGTTTAACAAATAAGTAACTAAATACTATATTGTGGACTATATGCCAAACTCGGAGCAATAAACACAGGAATAGGTACGCATTCAGTTAATCTTTTTGAACAAGCAATTCTGCGCAACACTATTCTTAAATTCACTCACGTACGTTTAAAATCAGCATAATTCCAATCCATAATACACTTAAGAAGTTTATGGCCTTGTACAGCTTCTCTGGTATTTATTCCTCATTGACGCCAAAACAATCTGATGGAAGTCTTATGTTGAAATTATTAAAAGTATACAGCAACAATGTACTTACTTTTTTCCCTGTACCTGGCACCACAGTGTCATCATGGACGAACATGGGCGGGCTCACAGCGTCGTTCGTGTTTATAATCGGCACGATGTTCAGCGATATCAGCTCAGACAGCGTTGCGAAGAGATGCTTCCGAGTTTCTTCGTTGTAGAAGTCTGGTTTGGTCACGAGTACCTGTTAACAAAGTCATAGGTTAACTCCTGGAGCTTCTGCGATCCTAGTACTTTGGATTGGTGTCTTAACCTTTTACTTCAAGTCACCTTAATTATGGCTTTGAATTGGTTAAATTAGTTGAATTCGTTGAAAGTCTCCTTGGCATAAAGATTGTGTTCCTAATTATGATAGATGAACAAATCAAAATAGATGAACAACTTTGGAGTGAGTGTTTAATCAAAAGTTAGTTTAACGTACGGAATTTGTCAAGAGAGCCTAATTTAATACACAGACAGCAAAAATAGTTTTTGCTACAACTCTTTACTACAGCGCATTATTGCAATTCTTAACTGTAGTTATGAACAAGTATTTTCGTTAATTGATTACAAAAATTACTGTTTCCCTTTTTTAACTGTTTGTACTGATCAGAGATGCGTAGTGAGCCAAATGCACAGTAAAGGATATTAATCGAATAACTAGCATTTTCATACGAACATTCTGAAGCCTGCAGCAAATGTCTTCCGAGACGACTATTCCACATTTATTCGAGTTGATTTGTCTAAATTATTGGCCAAAGTGTGACAAATATCCGATCGCGCGATTGCATTTTGTTTTCGCGTCCTATCGAGCTATAAATCCGCTGTCCCGCCGCACGCTATGTAACGAAACCGTCACTATTTCCCTCGCACCGCATAAATACAACTTAATAAAGCCAATCCGGAAAAAACAAGAGAGAAAACAAAGCATTGTGCATTTCGGGTAATTGCACATTCATGCTTTTGCTGAGTCATTCATTTCCGAAAGTTAATTATTTTTTGTTTACGTGCTACCGTATTAAAGCCACCCGGTAAGGGCTTAAAATGGACTCCATCGAACGAGGAACTTAATGTTTTTTTCGTTAAAAAAACGCATTACAATCGGAGCAGAGAAGGTGTTATGTTAATTGACAAAGGAATAATGAGGAAATTACCATTTTTATTATTTTCTTGGCCGATTTTTCGATTTATTACGTTTTGTACATTCAGTAGGGGAAAATAAATAAACATTGGATTTATACGGTAAGCCCGCATGATGTTACCTTTTATATACCAAAATTCTGGGGCCGCATTTTATCGACCAATATTAAAAGGCAAAAAATTGTTTGTAACGAATAAAGTCTAGAATGGCTGGGCTGTATTTTAAGCTATTAAAATTTAAAAAGCAGGAAATATCAAAAAGTTTTAATTTTGATACTTGCTAAATTATGTTGTTGAATATGCCAACTAATGCATCTGTGTCGAAATGTATTCTTCTACATATTATATCTTACATAGATTGTTCTGTTTTAAAGAAGTCACACAGCATAATACAGAGCTAGATACTCTTAAATATCTACTTAATAAATGTACATATTTCTTATAGACCTGACGAAGGACTCAATGGGGCATATTTGTTAAACTATAAATCAATGTAAATGGCAACAAACCATTGTTAAGCACCAAAAAGCTGTGCAAATTATCATACGAAATAGTAAAATTTAAGGGAGGTATTAAGTAGAATTTAGCTGCTAAATTAATAAGGCTATTATTTAGTTTGTATAACGTCTCATAAGTGTTTTAACAAAAACAGTCATGAAAAATCCACAACAAAGAGAGATCCAGACAAAAAGTTATAAATTGAAGTTTATGCATAAGACCTTCAAAATTCCGTCAGTGAGATTTAGAACAGTCACGTGACTCACGTTGACGGCGCTAAAATTGTCACATTGTCACACACACATATACGTCATGTATTCCCTAATTCGCCTAAACCTATTCGTGAACTGTAGCATATTACTACGACACATGCTGACAGTTCTGAAATTTTTATTCCAAAATCCGTATGGAGAGCACAAAGGAAGCCTTAATTTAATGGAAATTCTTCCCTCGCTAGTTCAGACCAGCCAAAGCATCGCCCGTCCTATAATAAAGCAACACGAGAATTTCAGGATCTCGTTCACTTTGTATCGGATCTCAAATCTAATGGATTATGAGCTAGGTACGAGTGTTAAATGCAACCGAATTTCAGATATTCCGTCTTAAAGGGTAGAGATACCGTTTTATGTACCAAGTGCCCCAAAACTAAGTATGGCACATGAAGAGAAAATACCTTAAATGTTAAAAATGGAACATTGCGCTCGGGGCAGACTGTATTTTAATTTTAAAAATAAATTCAAACAAATTCAAACAAAATAAAAACCTTTTTCTAAAAAAAATCTTTGTTGTTATTAAAGATGATTTTTTTAAATCGATTCTTTTTGACTGGCATTGAAAATAAAGAAAAAAGTTTTAAGTTAGCTGGAATTCCTGACAAAATAAGTATTTTTAAGGTTAAATCTTTGAATGCAGGTAAACGGTAAGATGTAGTAGTAGGTCAGGTACTAAGTTTTAAAAATAAACTAAAGTTTCCGTAACGGAGAAATGCCCTATTTTTTTAGGGAATAAAGGCTAATTTATTAACAATAAAAAAAATAAAAAAAATCAGTCAAATAAACCGCCCCGCGTCATCCCTGGCGCAAAGGTGCCCAAAACACTAGTCGCGTTACCGCGTTGTACTGCGATGGACAACCTTTGCAACAGGAATGACCCAGAGCGTGGGTCAATTCCCTATTTTTTATATTTAAAGCCCTGATGTTAATCGCTTACGCATTTTGCTGACAAACTGGCTTCAACAATGCGCTAATAGAATAAAAAAAATACAGAACATCTCAAGACTTAACTATGGATCAATCGTCGAGTTCAAGCTTCTTTTTTTAAAAGTGACCTATCTCGACTTAAGTCTAATGTATTCTAAAGGTGCGTATTCAATATGAATTAGACAAAGAATTACAATGAATTCGACAAAGGTATCTAAGACCGACTGTCACCACCGCAAGGAGAACCTGCACTAACATGATTATGCAACTGTCTAACATGTCTGGAGTATCCAAATACAAAGCTCTCCGTGAAATACAAGGATACATGACACAGTTTGCCACGGCGCAAACAGATCGTGTTACATCTGGCATGGTTATTAAGTATGTTGTGGTCGTAATAGTTTGGTGAATGGGTTAGGGTGTCTTCTAAGATACGGAAGTATTGTGAACGACGAAAACAGTATGGAAACCGGTGTACCTAATCAAAATTTCAACTTTAAATTGGTGTCGGTGTCACGAGATCTTTAATACGTTTTATTTCTTACTGTACTACTTTTTACATCCTAAAATATCACAATAAGGTGAAATTCTTATTAAATAATACGATTTTTATCGAAAACATCGTTTACGCAACCCATGCCCACATACATGTCATATCTAATGAAGATGCCATCATGTTCAAACATGTCATATCTACTTAACACGTGATTTAATTATTTCGAGATGAAAGATGACAGCATTTATATGCGTTTATTCTCGAACAGCTATTTTTTTCCTAAGTACAACATTGGAACATTGTATTGCCCCGTTACCTTACGATGTTCCAATAAGCGGCACCTGTACATTTTGATCAACATTTAGGTGTCACCCGTCTGTTTGTTGCGCTTCTTATTTGTCTCAACTCGTTCTTGAAATCGTATTAGAAATCTTAAAGGTATCGTTGACTGTGAAGCGTGAGGTCCTGGGTTTGATTCCCGATGTACACGTTTATCTGTTGTCTAGTAGAGGTGCCTATAGTAACGGGTATTTTTTTAGAGGTAGAACTTTAAGTTGGCAATACTTTTTTAGCTGTCGGCCATTTAGTCAGCTGTCAAGTGATTTATGTTTAGTTTAATGTATTGTTTGTTTAATTTACCCTATAGAGGTACAAGGATTGAAATAGGGATTTGGTCAATTAAATTTGTGGAAATATCTCGTAATACTTAGTTATTTAATCAAAATACCTGCAAATTATTCAAACCAAGAGAAATGCATGCAAATTACCTATTCGCAACTAACTGAGAATTAAGCTAGTCACGTGACGAGACAGTAAATTAAATATAAATATATTAAATCAACATTACTACTATTGTTATGCCGTGTGGTCTCGAGTTTTCTTCCGTAGATATCGTACGAAGCGACAAGGATATAGGCATAGGTTTAGGTACGCTTTAGGCGACAGGCTAGCTCAGCTTAAATACACTGTTTTCTTCGGTGCCGTGCCTCAAGTTTATCTAAAAATGGACTGTTAAAATTTAATTCCCAAAAAAGTTATCGGGATTAAAAGGTTATTCCTAACCTACCTCCTCATCCATTCAAACATACCCAGTCAATAAAGTTTCGCGCTCAAACAACAACACAATACTTCACCGATTGTTCCATTTACAAACAAGTATTAAGGATACAGAACACAGCTAAGGCTGAGCCAACTTAAGAGGGCGCACACATTTTTTACGAACGTAATATAAGATCAGGTGGGGGAAGAGAAACTCAGGGGCAGGGCAGGGGTAAGAGGCACCACAGACCATAACTCGTCGAGTTATGAGTGATTATGGTCTGTAGAGCCCTCTTATCCCTGCGTTTCTCTTCCCCCACCTGACCTTAGTGGTTTTGGACCAATGTTTAAAAATCCGTGAAATGTAAATTAACTCATATTTAGCCATGAAAAAAATATGGTTAGACTAAACATATTCTGTTAATTTACAATAAAATTGTTTCATTTGTAATTACATTAAAATCAATGAGAAAAAAAATAAAGTAATGGTTCAACTTTCAAATTATGTAAAATGATATTTGAATAATAAAAACCAATAATTTGATTCATGTTAATCCGTTAATCCCTAGTAGACTATATTGTCTATCAGATAATAACAAGTTTATATCGTTTATGGTAAATTTTAATGGCAAATTTTCGAGTGAAAGACAGCTCTGACGCGTATTTTTGTGAAAACCCTTCAACAAATTGGCTAAGTAAAAGAAATCTGTGTTGCTAATAAAATATTTTTTTCCGTTAATCCCTAGAAAAAGAGTTTATTTATATGTTACAGTAGTTTTTCTTTAAAAACTTAAGGATTTATAGCTTTCTAAAGCATTGGAAAAACATCAAAATCACCGAATTTTGTGTGCACGCTCTTAAATTGCGCAAACTTTTCTGTATAAATCTGCTGTAACCGGACACTAAAGGTTGTTCCAGTGTCGCAACTTTTTAAAATGTTTCCGCCTTTTTAGAGATTAGTCCCGTGTCTTGATTATTCTTGGCAGCTCTAAATCCTATCTGCAATTCAATTTCTAACTTCGTGGATTAACAAAAGTTGCGACTTCTTTTTTTAGCAAGTTTACGGTTTTAAATTTTGAAATGGTAGACAGGATCTGTCATGGCGTCCCTACAAAATGGTATTAAAATGAATTGTGTAAGCTTATTGTTTGTTTGAAATGTGCACCTAAGTAGGTGCACATAAGGTAAGTACCTTTGCTCTTTCGTCACTCTTTGTCAAAGGTTGCCTAAGAGACATCGATTAGTAGCGATAAAGCCGCCTATTATCTCTGTGCCATTTTAAAATTGTTTTTTTTTTGTATTGTACGAGTATTGTCAGTTTCGTATCTACGCTAAATCTACCTATCCTAAATCTTAATGCATTCATTAATATTTACTGAAAAGTTACTCTATTATGCCGATGAAAAAAATTACAAGGATTAATTCGCAACAACTCAAACTCTACTGAATCCAAGCCATATTTAAGTTGCACAAGTTTAAAAACCCTCAACAGAATTCCATCAAACAGCTTCACAAAAATATCACCATAAATTTGCAACGAACCGCGCAACAAGTACGCTTCAACGGTACGCGCATACATTTCACGCTTCATAAATCATAAAACATTTGCTTTAAAATCGTAAACAAATTCCGTGTTACGTTGTTTAATTGATGTAAATTTGTATTCTGAACGTGTATCTGTATACGTGGCTGTACATAAGCGTAATACATGCCATGACGTCGCGAGTGTTTTGCGGAACATCTTTGGAGTCCGTGACGCGCTTACATAGAACCCAATTTGAGGACACACATGTATTCATCTTAATAACGTGGCAGTTTCCATGAGAAAGGAGATGAGAAATGTGTTATGGCGCCCCGTTTTTTACGCTTACTAGCGTAACTTTTACACCTTTGAAAGTGGAGCGTAAAATTAAAATTTACACTAGTACAGGTGAACTTCATCACAATAAACGTGATACCTAATGACATCCTTTATCAAGCAATGCAGTGTCACTATGGCGTTCACTGTAAATAGGTTCTACCTATCTGGAATGATTTGGTTCGACAGTAAAAACCTAAAGCTAACGTCTTTTTCCTTAGTCAACAACAATATACCCGACAGTTTTCACGAAAGAAATGGGGATGTGTTATTCTAAACCCGATACCACACAAGATCAGTTTTTAATAACCCATTACGCCAAGTGAATGTATGTTCATTAAGGGAATTTCAACTTTTGAATTAATTAACATTTCAAAACGATTCTTTAGTTAGAGAAGTTTTTTCTCAGGACCTGCACCAAAGAAAAGCTAAAGTGCTTTTAGGGTTTAATAAATCCAGCCGCAAACAATTACCAAATCCAGTTCTACTAAAAGTAATTAAAAAGTGCCCTGAAAGCGTTAGACAAAAAACAAATGCCCGGATTTATCTTCATCTGGTCTTTGCTACGTTTGAAATGTTTTTTTTTAGGTAACCTTTAATTTGCGAACGTCTAGACTAGTTATTATTAAAAACTACAAACATCTTCCAAGATTACTCGTTCGTTACCCTGACGGTAATTAAAACAGTCTAATTGGAAATTTATTCTTTGATTTGATTTAATTAACAGTAATGGTAATATTACTTGTTAATTAACGGTGGCTTAATTTGGGGCTTATTTAATATTGGAAATTAAAATATTCTCAGATGGAGCAATGAATAAAGGCCATTTGCTCTACCAATTTAGTTTATTTAGGGTTTCGTCTAAACTAAAGAATGTAGGTTACATAGATCTGATGTAGTACCTATTTCGTTTTTTTTTCAACAGTCTTTTTTGTTCATTCGATCGAAGGTTACCAGAAAGATACTTTTAATTATACATACATACTTTCTCTGACTAAAAAAAACTAGATTAATTTCGCCAATTGCCAATTAATGACAAATAATTGAGAAAAAAAAGGTTTCCAATTATCTGAGTCCAGCATAAAAAATGAAGGATTATTAGTAGTTGACTTTGCGATAGCTGAATTTATACTTATATTATTTTTACTTACAGATGAAACTTTAAATTAATTCTAGTTGTTTAACAAAATTCATCTGAGTAGATAAATATTACAATGGTCATATTTTACCTGAGCGATTTTGACGTTGTACTGCGAGAACATAGCGTCGTACATGGACATGAGCTCTGATTGCCCAACCGCTGCAGCCGCTCGTGGGTCCAACGTACTACTGGCATCCTGGAAAATAAACAGCCATTATCATCTTCAACATCATCACCACCTCCATCATAATCTTCATTATCATTATCATCATTATCGTCATCACCATCATCATCTATTTTCCTTAGTCGTTTGTTGCGACATCAGCCGACTTAACACGCTAAGGCGAGAGTCAATTCGCACGCGAGACAGGCTTTACCTGTCACTGTCTAACTAGAGACGCCAGAGAATGGCAGGTAGTTTACCTCACGACTTTACTTTTTGCGTGTTGCCGTGCTTAGCCTATAGGAGTCACAAGATAATTTATGAAGTATTTATTATTACTCGCGACTTCATCACGTATGAGTGTGGTTTTAATTACCTCGACGTTTCGGCCGCGTCACAGCGACTGTGGTCAGGAGTAGACTCTACTCGTTACAGCGATCGTGGTCACAAGTAGACTTCTCGTTACAATGACCGTGGTCACCAGTAGACTCTAATACCTACTCACGAGTAGAGTCACGACCACGACCACGGTCGCTGCAACGCGGCCTAAATTTGGAGGTAATTAAATTTATACTTATTATGTGATTAAATTCAGCGGAATAACAAATATGAGTAATAAATCACGAAAGTTTAAAACATAATAGTTAATGAAGATAAAATACCTCTCGGGTGTGGTCGCTGGGTGACAACGTTTCTCGCATGGACATCGACATGAGGAGCTCCTGAGTGAGCTTCTGTCTCCCAAAAGCAACGGCTCCGCTGCTCACCATGATGGTTTCCCGACCCTCGTGGTGGCATTCTGCTACCTAAAACAAAAGAACGCTGTAAACACTCTTGCAGATTCAAATTAACAAATGCCGTACGAACATTTTAAACGATTTCATGTTGTAGTTTTTCTATAAGTACATACAATACATACAATCACGCCTGTGTTCCCAAACGGGGTAGGCAGAGCACACGAAACGCTACCTGAACAAAACAATTACTACTTCACGCCTCGCAGCCGCTTCTAACACAATTTTAGGTTTGAGAATAGATGGAATATACCTCTATTAGTGACAGATTTCTATGCTAGCCTGTCGTCTAAATTAACATACCTAAACCTATTTCCTTCTTAGACGCCTCTTACGACATCCACTGAAGAAATTGGAGAGGTGCTATTCTATCCCGACGCCACACAGAACCAGCACAGAACAGGTTCTTTTATGCCACTGAGCTATCCATTCTTACGGTAGGTATATGTGACGACATAATTATGATATGACAAATCTATTATATGTATGATCTGTGATAGTTATATTTCTGACTAATTCCAATTTTAGAAACAGGTCAGGTCAAGAATACCCGAAATCGACGAGCATGTATGAAAAAACTAATGAATGTGGATGAAGCAAAAGAAGTATGTCAGGCAGGATCGTAGCAAGTGGAATAAAGTGGTCTCTGCCTACCCCTGTGGGAAAGAGGCGTAACTGTATGTATGTATGTAGGCATATACCTACATTACATACCTACCTACATATTACTAATTTCCAATCATTGATTTTGAATAGCAAGTGTACAAAATATTGCACAAGGTTCAACTGTTTGCTTTAAATTTATTGCAGTCGGTTATCCAATTAACAGACTGGTCGATGCCTTAATTACAATTAAATTACACACGGTAATGAATGTTTATCTTGATACGAGTTGGAAAACGTAGTATTTAAAGTATAATACAGAACTAAGTGCGCAAGTGTTGATTTTTTTTGCTATGTATTGTACGTGGAAGGTTTTAGTAAATTTTATGAGCGACCTGTTGTTATTTGTACAAAGCAACCAACTGGTTTCTTATCCACCGTAGAACACTGTCACAATAAACGTAATAAAGATAATCTTAGTCGAGCTGCAATTACATTATGACGTTCACTATAAATAAATAGGTCATATCTATGGTGGATCAGGAATCACTTCAGATGATAGCACAAACAACTATATTTAAAACAAAAAAAAACAGTGTAAAGTTTTGTACCCTTTACTTAACTTCTTTTGGAAATAAAGACAAGACTTATGAATATAATTTAACTAAGTAACTGTAAATATACGTAAAGCGCATGCAGTTTGTCTTTCCTTGGCGAAAAAGCAAAGTAATGTACCTACCTAATGTGTCTGTACATAAGAAATTTGTTCGTGCCAATAACAAAAGATAACAACAGATCATCGAACTATCCACTCATACCCAAAGTTCAAAAACCTAACACCCACTAAGGAACAAAGAACAGTAAATACTTTGAAATCTCATTCATTCGGAACTTCAGAAACTTAGGCTAAAAGCCGACGGCCTTTCTATTTCGAGAGCATCTTTTACCCTCACCTTTTCAAGTTTAGCTGACAGATGTCAGTTGCTCTTTTGCTTCCATTACTAATGCTTACCTTGACAAGTTGCCTGAAAGCCAAAAGCACTCTATCACAATAACCATGTCAGTCAATTCTTTGAATTCTGCAGTGAAAGCTCACTATGACGAGGTTGGATTCACGCCCACACCACTGGTTGGCTGCAATTATTCTATAAACAATTGACTGCGTAGGATTGTTCTAAACAATTTAAACAAACATTGACCGTACCTCTTCCATTATTGGATTTCAATTGCAAATAGTGAGTGGGTGAAATCTTTGCTAGTGAAAACAGATTTATTTCTTAGCAGGACATACATAGACCAATCAACTATTTTATCCCTGGTTTTCCATGACAAATTTTCCTGAGTCACGTACTAAAACTGTAATTTTCATTTAATAGGAAGATACCTATTCAACTATTAACTCCAGTCAGCAAATGCATGACGGCGCTGCCTAGCTTGACCACCAGTCGTCTGGCGTACTTAGTTACCTGTTCAACAATGGATGCCAGTCGGCCCAATGCGAGTCCGTTGGCATCTTCCCGAGTGATGACGGCGCTGCCTAGCTTGACCACCAGTCGTCTGGCGTACTTAGTTACCTGTTCAACAATCGACGCCAGTCGGCCCAATGCAAGTCCATTGGCATCTTCCCGAGTAATGACGGCGCTGCCTAGCTGGACTACCAGTAGTCTGGCGCACTTATTTACCTGTTCAACTATCGATGCCAATCTGCCAAAGACGAGTCCTTTAGCATGTTATCCAGTAGTGACGGCGCTGCCTAGCTGGACTACCAGTAGTCTGGCGCACTTATTTACCTGTTCAACTATCGATGCCAATCTGCCAAAGACGAGTCCTTTAGCATGTTATCCAGTAGTGACGGCGCTGCCTAGCTTGACCACCAGTCGTCTGGCGTACTTAGTTACCTATTCAACAATCGACGCCAGTCGGCCCAATGCAAGTCCGTTAGCATCTTCTCGAGTAATGACGGCGCTGCCTAGCTTGACCACCAGTCGTCTGGCGTACTTAGTTACCTGTTCAACAATCGACGCCAGTCGGCCCAATGCGAGTCCGTTGGCATCTTCCCGAGTAATGACGGCGCTGCCTAGCTTGACCACCAGTCGTCTGGCGTACTTATTTACCTGTTCAACTATCGATGCCAATCTGCCAAAGACGAGTCCTTTAGCATGTTATCCAGTAGTGACGGCGCTGCCTAGCTTGACCACCAGTCGTCTGGCGTACTTAGTTACCTATTCAACAATCGACGCCAGTCGGCCCAATGCGAGTCCGTTGGCATCTTCCCGAGTAATGACGGCGCTGCCTAGCTTGACCACCAGTCGTCTGGCGTACTTTAGCTGCGAGCGGTCGCTGAACGTTCGCTGTTTGCGCTCAGCGCTCGCCAGTGTTCGCTTGTCGACATTCGCGCCCTGAAATGAAACCGTTGTTTTAGTTTTGGTAGTTGTTACAGATTCGTACCTAAATGATAAATTGTTCCTAAAAAATCCACTTAAAAGATAGGTTATCGGGTTTAGAATGACACCTCTCCTTTTCTTCCTTTTTTCCAAGGAAAGATATTTAAGTATGCATTAGGCAACAGGCTACCACAAACATCTTTTAACGATTTTTAAACCGATTATGATAAACATGGCTACGAATCGTTAAACAGTCATGGTTTTGCCTATGCCGTTGCGTTTTGTACGCTATTTGGGAATATATACAGACGTGATGTATGTATGAGACTTATATTATTTATTGCTTTGTTAATTATTCAAAATTTTCGAGCTTTATTGCTCCTTTTCTATGCTAAAAACCTTTAGAGCCTCACTAAATGGTTGTCGCTTGTTTCAATACCGCTTTCTCTGTAATAAATGTTTCGAAGGTAGCAACAAATCAATCTAAAACACCTTTAGCATGATTTGTCGGGGCGATATCGGCCGCTCAATCACTTCTCGGCCTTTTATCTAAAAATGCGAATGCTTTAACTTTCAAAAGGCCTGAAAGACGGCAAAGTGTGTCCCTACTTACCATGTCTATTATGGGTCCCGGTGTATTGTGCGGACTTTATGTGATAAATAGCTTGGTGTTTGAGTGATAATAATCGAGGGTTAAGTTGTGGATAAATTATGTCGTAGTTCTGTTGAGAATGTCTGAAATTTTGTGGGGAACCGGTGGTCGAGTCAGGATCACCCGGGCAGTTGGGTTACGAGTGGAGAGATGGTTTTGTAGATTTGAGGTGGTTTTTACAGGATACCATCTAAAAATACTCCCGTGAGACTAACTCATCCTTACTAATATTATAAGTCAGAAAGTGAGTTTGTTTGTTTGTTTGTTTGTTTGTTTGTTTGTTTGTTTGTTTGTTCCGCTTTCACGCCGTAACTACTGAACCGATTGCTTTGAAATTTTGCAGAGATAAAGATAGAAGTCCGGATTAAATAATAGGGTACTTTTTATCCCGGAAAAATTGATGTTCCCGAGGGAAAACAAAAATATAGTTTGCTTGATAGATCGATATAAATCGATGATAGATCGATATCGATCGATAGATGTTAGATCGATAGATGATAGATCGATAGCCCTGTGTGTCGTTTGAAACGAGAAGTTTTCTTATAGTTGTGCTTTATACCGCAATATAACCGAGTTCCACGCGGGCGAAGCCGCGGGCGGAAAGCTAGTAGTAAAATAAAACGTCGAAGTGAAAATATTAATTCTATTTCTCTAAGATACCATCTAAATTCTAAATATTAGGTCCTGATCCTGACAGTCTCCGACATCTAACGTGTCAAGATTTTAAGTTGTGGGGGAAAGAATGGTGCTGTAGAGCGGGGTCTTACTATCCTACATTTACTATGAACCTTAGACGCCTCACAGCGCGCCATCTAGCGCCAGAGGAACTCACGGCATTACGAATATTGCCAGTTTGTTTACAAGTTCAGTAACTCGCAAAGCAATAAACACCGGAATGTCTTTATATTGTTGAGCAAATAATCCAAAACCTGGTTCTCAATATAATTGCCGCGCGTGTGGACGGAAGACGCCGCTATCTACGCAATAAAATACGGGAACTTTTTTATTACATTCTGCAAAGAACGCCTGGATAAAATTGTATTACGTTCGATATTAAAAATAATGTTTACTCCCTTTTCTGGCTTCGTGAAAATTCTCTGTCAGCCTTTTGATCTCGTAATTATTTACGCAGCAGCCTTTTATGAAAGTTTGCCAAAGTGGTTTTGTACAGTGTGGGCAGCATAAATTATATACACTTAATGAACCGTGTACAGTGAAACCACGTGTAATTGTAATGAAGAAAGCCATTTTTTTTAATTCCGTTTAGATTTGAGTTGCAACTTGTAACCAACAAAACGTAAGATAATTAAAAATATAAAACTCTGTCCATAGACTTCTTGAATGCCGAGAATTTAAAAGTACTTCTGATTGTCTTTTGTTTATTTTCGCATTTGAACGCAATTTAACCACAGCACAGATAGTATGTATTAAATCTGTAAGGAATATCACCAAAAAATTGTGGTAGGTACTTTTAAACTCGACACCATACACTAGATATCTAAAGGACCATGGGCAACTTTGTATGAAGCCTGGTTCTGAAACCAAAAGAGCTGACACTTAGGTCATTAAATAGGTCTTTAATTCTACTTTATTCCATTGTATGGGCACTACTTCGAATTCCATGGGAGAACTGAGATATTTATATTTATATCTTAGTTTAAGGGTCAATAAAATCTATTAAAAACAGGTTTAGGGTAGGGTTAGTGTGTAAAATAAAAATAAGTTTTGTGAGCAATTGATGGTTTTAAACATAAAATTACCGCGAGACTCACTCATAGTGGATCTACTCACGTATTTTTATATCGAGATTAGCTCGACATGTTTCGAGGCAATCCGTGGCCCATCATCATAGACGTGCACTGCGCGCTACCGCTCTTTCCGTGCAACTGCTAGACACAACGAACGCGGTTCACAACTACCCACATTTTCGCCAACACATTCACTATTATTGTGAATAAAAATATTCTCCGAATGCATTTTTCGTAGCTAAAAGTACTGAACTCACCGTGACTAAAATACAAATATCTTAGTTCTGCAATGGAATTCGACTTTGTGCCCATATAATGAAATAAAGTAGATTTTAAGACCTATTTATTGACATAAATCTCAATGCTGTTGGTTCCAGGCCCATTTTGACCATGGTCCTTTAGTAAAATATTTTGAATTATCATTGTATAACTGGCAGAATACTGAGGCGTCTACTTTGAAGAAAATGAACCCTAAATTTAGAAACAGAGCGGCACAAAATATTATCTAATCTTGCTTTACAAAAAAGAGAACTTAGAATTCGTAAATTATTCAATATTGTCTGCAGCACTTGTTTGAAAGTCATTCAAATAATGAAAATATTTTCGTGCCAGCTAGCAGCTCGAAATCTCAAGCGATTTTACTAAGATATTTTTACATTTCTAATTCTGAATACTTTTAAGAATATACCTACTCTTTACTAGGTGGTGCCTGCAACTTTAGTGTGACTAAAAGACAGCTAAATTGTAAAATTTCGCTACCATTGCAGATACATCAATTTACGCACCTAAAGCTTGACTTTGATAACTGGGAAACTATTCAAGTTTATTTTAAATAAGTTCAGGAGGTCTCACATAGATATTTAATAGTTTTTTTTTATTTAGTTCAATAAAAAGATTTCTTTCAAGGGTGGGGTCTTTTTTGACCTGAAATAAGCACAGCCGTGCAGCGTGGGAATACTGCAAGCTGCATGCAAGGCTCGCTACCCCGGTTAGGCGAAATTCAGGGATATTCTTAATTTTTTTAAACATAGTTAAAGATAGAAACTTTCAAAATGATAATAAATCAGTGGTGGTTTTATGAACCCACTCTTCATCTAAGTGGAATTTGGTTATTGCTGTTCCGAGAGAAGAAAACCTTTCTCCTTGGGTGAAGCATCTTATGTCCTACCTTGGGAATTCTAGTATCTCAGTGGTTCCCAACCGTTTTAGACAACACTTTAACTAGGCCATGAACCATATTATTTACAAAGTTTTGCATCTTTAGTTTTCACATTAACTGGTTTCTTGGAGTGTCATGGTCCTCCCATAAAAGGTTGGGTACCTACTACTGTACTATCTCTAAAACACACTATGTCGAGATAGATTCAGGTGTTAAAGTGTAAATACTGACACACAGAGTTGCTTTGAAACTTATAATGTTCATAGATTCAAGATTAAGAGTAAATATTATTATAAAGTTGATGTGTCTGTGCTAACTCCATTTTATTTTACAAACTTATCCCGCTAAGAAAACACACTAACCCTCAAAGAAAAACCTTGAGTGGATAGGTTTATCCTAGAAAGTAGAAAATTTAAATATTAAGATGAGATGCAATGTTTTCGCTTCTTAGCTAACGTTAGCTATTCATGACGTGGTTGACGAAAGTAAATATAATTTTTAGCCAGTATAAGTTGTGAGATGGAACTATTACTGCTTACTCTTTTATACAGCTGATACACAGTCTTATTTCCTATGTGACCTTTTTACAGCCTTTGCATTGCTATTAAACAGCTATGTAAACCCAAGACTCGTTAATTCGAACCCAATCACCCAAAGAGGACACGCGTATAGGTACTTCACGCCTACACACATAATCCCAAAAATGGAGTAAGCAAACCACATGAAATGACACAAAGACAAATCTATGACTATTTCACAGTTTGCAGCCACTATTCGCAAAGGTTTTAACCTGTCGTCTGTGTTTGATAAGGATCCTAACTCGCAAAAATTCGAAAAAGTCGTATGAGATTGATCCTTATCATACACATACGACGGGTACTTTTGGGATCTTTATCAAACACAGACGACAGGTTAAATTAAAGAAAAGATGTTTAATTAACTGACAGGTTGCTAAGGCTCTCGTCAAGAACATACCTATTTTCTTAGTCGCCTCTTAGCTTTTTCTTATTCAGCTTCAAGTGTTACATTCTAATAAACCTATTCACGACTGGTGGTTGACAAAAGTAACTTAATTTTTTCAGCCTGATAAAGGTAAGTTTATCGTGTGGTGTCGGGTTTAGAATTCTTCCGTGGATTTCGTAAAATGCGACTATAGGGTTTAGGTTAGGTTAGTTTGGAGCTATTAACTTAAAACTTATAAAAATTGGCTGTAAAACGTGAAAAAGGCAAGGTTTTGACTATGTAACCCCATTTGGGAGTACATGCGTGATTTATGCGTCTGTGTGTGTGTGTGAAAAAGGTGAGGGTAAAACTATTACTGCGTTAAGGACAATCTTTTTGTCAATGACGTGTGGGTCGTAAATTTGTTTTTGTGGCTTACGGAAGGAAGGGCTTGGGTTTCGAGCCTCTGACAGTTTATTATCGACTTGTTTCGTTATGGACTTGGCTTTGAGGCGTAATTTCGTTTTGGTTTCTTTGTTTCAAAATTTCTTACGTTGATGTTGTAAGAGGCGACTTAGAAAATAGAGCAGACACTTTAATACCTCTAACTTAAATCCTACAAGTTATAGTACGTGTACTTTGCCTATCCCGTTTCGGAATGTAGGGGCTTTGTACGTTACTTTCAATAGACAAGTAACGAAATGTAAATTAATGAAGTGAGTAAAGCTTGCAATTTTTCTGATTGTTTGCTGTTGGTAACTTTTTCTGATTCTGAACCTAATTTATTTACAACACATTACATACAGTTGAAAGAAACCATCCTAAACAAACCTGTTCACTGCGATGAAATAATTCAATGCTGTAACTATGTGCAGTTGCCAATGCGAACTGGGTCCGCATGGAAGCCAAAGTCCTAATCCACATACCGAGATTTTTTAAAGATTTGAAGTCAATAGTGACAGGTTGCTAGCCTGTCGCATAAAACACACCTTTACCTTGGCCACCTCATGGGTGTCAACGTGAGAGATGAAGCGCGTTACTCCAAGCCCACACTTCACGTACTTACGCTGGCTTATTATTATAATTAGCTCAATTCAGGTATACCGCTGGTACATTTTGCTTATTCAAATTGTCTCTCCCTAATTAAGCTAAGCCTTCGTCCAATTATACGTCATAATAAGCAATCTCGCGCACGCAACGATGTTCGCGGCGAGTTGAGCGCGAGGAACAAGGTTGCTGGGATTATCCGGTCGTGTGGAGACAATTCCAGTAGGCCAACAGGGCTTGTCCTAACATGCTCGAAATCAGTATCGGCTCAACGGAGGAAAACGATCATGATTCTTAGCATATCGGTAGAATGCTGTCGTGTAACATGCGAAACGAATTTATGGTAAATACGAGTATATGGGTCATTCGCCATTTGCTCAATTTCAAAGAGTCAAAGAGTGGTTTCAATCCGAGCACGTTAGAAAGTAGTCTTACAAGTTGTGGAAAAGAACTTAGGTAATATCTGCCTGTCTGTTCAACCGTAACCGCAGAGTTGATCTCGAGATAGATTGAAATTTAAATTATATCGGATCTGAGGAAAATGTTTAAATAAATACATACATACATACATATTCCCACGCCTGTAATCCCAAGAGGGGTAGGCAGAGCACATGAATTCAAAAATCCGGTGCCACGTTTAGCAATGTCAGGGTAACCAGATGGTTAAACGTGATATTACAGTAACAGGTCGCTAGCCCATCGTCCACAATACACTAACCCTTTCCCAAAGTCGACTCTTACGACACCCACGGGAAGAAAGGGGGAGGTGCTATTCTAACCCGGCACCACACGGGGTAAATAAATTCAATGCGAAAATACGAAAATCTAAAAATAATGCCAAGTTTTTTGCACTCTGGCACTCAATCGCCCGCGTTGCACGATTGCAGATGCGTACGCGCCGAACAACGGGACTTGCATGCGGGACGTAAGGTAGGTATAACCCAAAGCGCATTGACCTGAAAAGCGATGAAACATTTGTCTCCCACATGGTCAATAATAAAAAAAAACAGAAAGCATTTTACAGGGGTTTTCAAACGCGTATACCCGACCATTGGTTAAAATACTTACGGCGACTTTCTGGCCATTCTGTATATCAAGCAAGGTATTTTTCTTAGCTGATGAGAATCTGATAACGATAAAAAGTAAAGAAAAAGATGTCACAAACAGTTCGCCTTCTGCAACTATAACCACTTTACACACCACAATCCAACCACTCTACTTCAGGTGTTAAATGTCTCACGGCGATTTTAATATTTGAATATGCAAATGTTTGGGGACCTAAGCAGCCTATAGCAGCGTCTCAACAGCTTTCGGACTTGATCGCCGAGATAGCACTTGTAGGGTTAAATGGGATTTATTTATATGACCTAAGTCTGAGCTCGGATTTTGTCCCTAATTTACATTAATTTAGGTCACCTCTGTGAAACAATTTATGCGTTTTTAGAATAATGTTTATTACCGTTATGGTTCAAAATTTTGACAGTTTAAAAATAAGTCGTCAGTAAACTGCCATTTTTGAAAGGAACATTTGTTTTGAACTATTAAAGTCGATTGAGCTTTTTATTCTGATAATGAGATCCCATCAAAAACATTCTGTAAAAAATCTACCCAAGTCTCGTTGAAGCTGCTTGTTTATCTCTAAAAAGTAATGAAATCTAGACATAGTTGTGCCAAGTCTAAGGTTCCTTACTGCGATTTCTTTATTATTATAGTTAATGTTGTGTGCCTTGGCCGTTGAACATTTTTTATACGTTAGTGGGTACAAGTCAATTTTGTTAACATGTAATGTTGCAACTACCTTGTTTGTTACGCGAGATAATAGCCCATACTGGTATGGGTAATTGGTATAAAGTGTTCAACGGCCAAGTCACACAACATTAACTATAATAATAAAGAAATCGCAGTAAGGAACCTTAGACTTGGCACAACTATGTCTAGATTTCATTACTTTTTAGAGATAAACAAGCAGCTTCAACGAGACTTGGGTAGATTTTTTACAGAATGTTTTTGATGGGATTTCACTTCTTTTTGTAGAAACGTGAGCATATTCATTAATTATGTTAGATTTTCTTATTTTACACATTTACTTATTTTTGCAAATTATCTCTCTTTTCTTTTTTCCGGTTTTGATCTCGTACAGTAGGAACAGTTTTTCGTATTGCCCATTCGCGGTCCTTAAATTTAGAAGATGTGTCTCTCTACGCTGGATTTTTGCAATTACAGTCGTTTTTTTTTATGTACCAAATGAAGCGACCCACTAAGTTGATTATTTTTTGTAAAAGAAGTGTGTCGATCTCTATAGTAGTTTGGTTGGGTTCTAGTGTTTTCACCAGGTACTCCAGATCTTCGATTATCCTAGTTTTTACATTTTTCCCTTTATGTAGTCGTTAATCCCTAACCATGTACCAAATTTCAGCTCTCTGAGTTAACGGGAAGTACCAGTTCTATTTTGATGATCATGAGTGAGTGAGTGAGTGAGTGAGTGAGTGTCGAAAATGCGAAACTTTGCTTTCGCTTAACTTCGGAACTGAATTACCTACAGACTTGAAATTTTGGATTTTAAGTATGTGGTTATAGTTCACTAGATGACGAAAATTTCAGCGTCCTAGTATTATCTAGAGATTCTCAAATATGGGCCTGAAAATGCCGCGAAATGGTTCCAGTAAAGGATGGTACGGCAGTGCTTGCTTTGCGCTCGACTTGGTGGGGGCACTGCCGTGCCCCCCGATAAATCCCATTTTAAGAACATAAAAGTAGTGAAATGATGTCATGTATAGAGATAACGTCAGAGTGGTGTGTGTGAACCCCGTACAATTTGACAGTTCTAAAATACATGCTATCAAGAACACACGCGGTTTTCTTTATTCCAGGCCAGTTCATCATTAAATGATATGTAGAAATAGGAGGTTTATTTATGCGGGCTACTCACATAAAGATTGTACACGTAAACTTGTGCAATATTGAATGTTCTTCAGTCTGTTATGTTATGAAAGTTACGATGGTTTAAAATTCAAAAGAAAATGGCCAATTTCATTGTTAACGACCCAATAACTTACTCATTCAATTCTGAAAATAATATACCTAACTTAAACTAACCTAATTTTGTACCTGAATAAGTTTACCCAGAATTGTTCGGTGAATTAGTTTTTCTTTCAGCAAAAACATGATAAGAAAATTGGAAACACAAATTAGTATTCTAATATTATACTGGATAAAAAAATTGTAAGGCAGTGAATCTCTTAACAATAAAAAAATCATTACTTACGTAGCATCTAGACTCTAGACATTCTTAGAAAGTCTGTTTAATCGAAACACGATCTTAATAATTTAAGTCGTGATGTAAGATTCATGAAAGCGTGTATTGAAAAAAGTAATCAACTTTAAGGTATTTCACTTGATCCTATACAATATTTAGCGTAATATTTTTTAACGTAAAAATGAAAACCAATTTTTCCATTAACCTTCAGAATCAGACTTACACTAAAAATACGAGATCATAAGATAAACAATGTTATAATACTTATTTTTGTGACTTTTGCATAAGAAAGGGCTAGTTTCATAAATTATCACGAGTATTTCAAAACCTAATTATGTACAGTCACGTATATAACTTTCTCTACATTCATATAATAATTTAAAAAAATATATTCAAAGGTAGCATTCTTACAACGTACAAAGAAATCTTATTTACTTAGCTTACTCGTCGGGTCTTAGCACACTAGCGTTTATCCCCGGTTAAAACAATCTGTCATCTCTTTCTTTCACACTTGGTTAGAGCGAGACATCTTTCTCACATCGCTACTATAGTAGGTTTTAATTAGTCGCAACAGAACTAAAATGCCGCATCAATTAAGTGCCCGTCCATTCAAACAGACCGCAATGCTAAAAGATCAAGCCAGCTTAATGTGGCCAGTACCATATCATGAGTTTACACTAACTGTACTAGCTAGTGAAGTGCAGAAATTCAGCGCACCGGTCACTTATGGAAGTAGAACTCTTCATCTAAAAAGTTCAGGTACAGTCGCGAACCGGGATTGTTGAGCCACTTGCCACTGTTCGCAATTTAGACGTGTAATCAATGACCGATGTGACCGACTAGATGTTGGCTATTGGATTAGTATTACACAACCAAGTTACAAACATAGGTAAGTGGCTCGACAATCCCTGTTCGCGATGGTACGGTCACTGTGAACTAGTAGTGCCGAGGCACCCCAAGTGTCGTCGTTACGATCAAAACACGAGTCACTCTCGTCTGCGTTAATGCACATCAGACGCATCAGTTTTGTATGGGAACTGAGACAGCGCCTCCCAGCGGTACGTTTACACAACTCTCGTGATGGACAAAAGAAGTAGCATTCCCATAGAAACTGATGCGTATTATCGTAGACGAGAGTGACTCATGTTTTGATCGTAATGGCGAAACTTGGGGTACAGTTTGTAAGGGAACGCTGCTTTTCTTGTCGACCACGACAGTTGTGTAAACGTGCCACTGGGAGGCGCTGCCTCAGTTCACGTACAAACTATACTCTGTCGGTTTAGGTACTTAACTAAAAGTAAACAAACTTTATGTCAGATTTGACAGGTTAAGAACTTTTTTTTTCAACTTTTTACGGATATTCAAAAAGTTTAGAATAGAAAAGAAACAATAAACAATGTTTTGTTGGTGCCTAAATTTACCTATTACCAGAAAGTCCAGAAACAATCGGCATTAGAACACTAACGTTCATCAGATCAATAAATATTACGTAAGATTCCTTTACTAAACTATTTGAACACCCGAAAAAAGTTGGGTAGTAAAAAAAACGTTCTTAACCTTACAAATCTGACATAAGGTTTGTTTACTTTTAGTTAAGTACCTAAACCGACAGAGTATAATGCGTATTAACGCAGACGAGAGTGAATCGTGTTTTGATAGTAATGACGACACTTGGGGTACTGTTTTATCCCTCATCTATTCACAAGCCAGGGTCACTGCAATTAGTTGAGCAGTACGCTTTGGACGACGTTCCGTTGCATAAATTGAAGTAATTTAGTGTAGTTTGTGGTATCAGTCGGAAATGTTTAGTTCAAACGTTCCGGAAAATATGTATGTACCTAATGTAGGTAATGTATGTTCCGGCAATGTATGCAAATTTATCATAAGTGCCTAATTAAAATCATTTATTATAAACAATAGTTCCTCAGACAAACAAATAAAGCTGTATAATATTGGCACAGATAATAAAACACAACAATATCGAAAACCCGTCATTTTCAAGTCAACCTGATAAAAATAAAAAAGATGGGCAAACAGTCACTTAGGTTTTCATTAACAAATTATCATAAGATAAATACGCAAAATAAATATCATGACAAAATTTGTTAACACTAGACGCACTGCGACTTCAGTTTGCTGGTGAGCATTGAACTGATACGTTTTAGATGAATAATGGCTATTAGATTTTTTTTATCTTCAGTTATCTTTTTTAAATTCATTTTAAATTCTTCCAAAAGTAGCCTTTTGCAACAATTCGGCTGAGTATCAAAGCCGGCGAATATCACGCATACTCGAACTGTCAAAAACAGAACGGCCGCAAAACATTTGCAAGCCAACAAACGGAAGAGTTGCGGACGTCAAAACAACGTTTGTACAGCCTTTAGTCATTGCGGAGGCCTCTGTGCGGGAATATTTCATGCGGGGTAATATGCCGCCGGGGCGCCGTTGCCGACGGCTTTACCTACCCCCAAAAGCTTCCACGACCAACATGCGCCTAATTCATACGTTTATTTCTCTTATTGTGGATAAAAAGGTCACAATTACACTTTAAAACTCAAATGGGACGTTAAATTTCAATGACGTCAGGTTATTTCCGCGGAATTTATTCGACCCCTAATGAATGGGCTTTGAGCGTAAAACGGAACCCTTTTTGACACTTTTCCCTTAATTCGGTCCTAATTGTGCTTGAGTCTCAATGCGGTTAGTAATTTTGGCGAGGGAACGAATATTTAGAGAAAGGTTTTTAATTGCATTCAGACGGTGAAAACAAATGATGTCTGATTTTAGGACCGCGCTCCGCATCAGCGGAAAATTTGTAGACAAATTCTGTTTCATTTAATACAATTTTGGATAACTTTTGCAACACAAAGGTGGATAAATGTTTCGAAAAATGTAACGAGTATTCATTTGTTTCATTTTATAATGGCCAATAACGCTTAATAATTCAGACGGTCTGTGAAATGCGGAAGTCATAAAAAGGAATAAAATGGTGCCTGGTGTTGCCAGTAGTTACACAATAAAAGTTTAACAAAGCCAAATCTGCAGGTGCGGTGTTTGCGTCGCATTTTTTCTCAAACAAACTTTTGTTTTAGCTTCCGTTTTAACAGTGGCTTTGTTCGCGCGTGTGACAAACGTTCCGATTCACGCGGATTTTTCCGTGTGCTATGATTTTGTTGCGATATCTTTTAAACTGATAAATCCGTTAATTTTTAAGTTCTATCTAAAGTACCTTTAGTATAGCTGATTTTTAATTAAATTCTGATGGTGAACATTATTACGAATCCGCTTTAACGTCAGCTATCATCGTCCAATCGCATTAGCAGAGACTAGTTATTACGTATGTCTCTGTAATGTCGGAATTAGGACACTTCTCTATTTCTTTCGTCGAAATCGAAAGAGGCGACTTAAGAAAATAGGTTAAGGCAGGCCCCCGACACTCCATACAACCGACCGAGCGAGATAGCCTACTACTACTACATAAACAACATAACGTCTGTACAAGCAGGGCCATCACTCAATTTGTAGCTTTGTGGAACTAAATAAGAACTCATTAAATAAGTTAGTTATTAAGTGTCTAAGAAGATTTTTTATAACAAAAACTATAGTAGCACTGCCTAATTATACAAATAATTTGAAAAAGTGCGAGCGTTCCTTACATTTTGTTCATCGGATGGAAATCTGAAAAACCTCCGATTCTTGTTTGAATAATTGATTTCCAAACACCCATATACCGAACAATAGCGAACCATTTTTATTCTATTCTCTAGCCAATAGTTTCACGTGTTTCACATCTAAGTATAAAATATTAGAGAAAATGTTCCTACCCGCACATTCTGTGAGTACTGACAACCGTGTGACGTAAGCGCGGTATGACTGCCTCGTTGACTGCTGCGTCGCAGGCGACGATATTTTGGCGGGGGGAGGTGAGTGTCGCTTCTTTACGTAGTAATAGTTTCTATTCTTTGGTTAAGGTGTATTCTAAGCGACAGACAAGCAAACTTATTATTATATCTCCTTCATCTAACTTAATTAATTAACTGTAGTTATTAATTCTAGAAACGTACATATCCGTATAATTAACCTCGAGACATACATCTCTTGTTGAATGAAATCTTATCAGTAGAGTAGTGATTTAGTTTTGCTGTGCTATTCCGTTGTTCATAATTAAATTAATTAATATTTTTAGACAAAAAATATTGTGCTAAACTTCAAGCAGTGCACTCTTCTCGACAAACTTAGTCTTTATAAAGCGCATATAGACTCAAATAAAAAACCTGCAAAAAAGACCCTTAAGGCCTACAGCATAAATTAAATTTTGATTCTGTCTTAAAACTTAAGTATGACGTTAAACCGTATGGTGCTGGGTTCAGAATATCACTTCTCTATATGTTCTAAGGATAAATAGGTTTAGCTGTGCTTTGAGCGACAGACTAGCATCTTGTCACTCTTTTACCTACTGACTTAAAACCTAAAAATATACTTAAATTGGCTATAAACGACTTAACAGTCATAGTTTTGTATATATAACGTTCTGTTTTCTCTGCTTACCCTGTTTAGATATAGAACTGTAATGTCTAACTAAGTATGTATGTACACCATAGTCAATGTTTATGCGGAATCGTCTAAAAATATCCTGAGCGATAAGACGTCATTAGTGCATAACACGTGTATTGTACCTTGTGCTCACGTGAACGATATTGATATGTTGTGCACCTTGACCGCAGTGTGCCTTGTGTTACATAGGTATACATACATTTAATACCTATGTACGCGAGTCATGTTAAAATTGTCAGGTTACCATCTAGGATGGATGACAATAAAGTACAATTAGCGGAACTACAGTCAACGACAAAAGTTTGTATCGAAAATATTTTGTTGGTTAGGTTATTACGTCATAAGATTAAATATGACACCAAAACGTAAATCATCATGGATTTGATTCTCTATAACGTTCGTGTGATTTTCATACACCCTATATGAGAATTTTGGAGTGGTATTAAGTTTACGCAAGTGATTTCAAAATAAACATCTGATCGCATTCGTTTCAAGATTTTCTTTTGTTTTTTTTTTACATTTCTTGTCACCTTTTAACAACAACAATGAGCACTTACATAAATAGTGTTACGTATTCATTGAAATTATCTGTTAGTAAACAAACATTAAATTAGCACCTAGAAACTAACTTCCTTGTTTGTTCTCATGCCACAGCGTACTACAAACACAGTGGTTACACTACATACACTAAGTGCTTTAAGAAAATAATGTTTGCTGGAACTACTGCCAACGTGAACTCGCTATACCTACTTAAAATGCAATATGCATTTGCAATGTATGTGGAAAATTCCAATCGAATGACTAAACAATTAACAGAATATACGTTATTCTAGAGCACCGGCAATGGCATAGAGAGTCCTTCACTTGTTTATCTTTGTTTAAAGATACTTAAGATACTTTTTATCAGATGTCTTTGTTTAAAGGTTGAGCGTACTATGCTTCTGACATTGCCAGATACTTTGCTCAGCTGGTGATAAATACGCTTGTGTAATTATACTCAAGAGGTGCGGAAGTAGTCTAGTTATTAATAGGTAAAGCTATATTGCCTATGTTTTATAATAATATAAAACAAAAATATTCCAGAAGAAATTTGTCGGCAGTAATAAGCTACTAAACTTTTTTTTTTTTTAAATAGTGTATGAATTAACGGATATTATATCAGAAGTTTGAATTTGGACGTGTGGCTTCGGGTTTATAGTAACACCTATCCATTTCTTCCGTGGATGACCCAAGAGGTGACGAAGGATATAATATGTAAATGAATGCTTTAGGCGACGGGGTAGCAACCTGTTACTGTTATGCCTGTTTCAAGCACACATACATCACGCCTGTATTCCCAAATGGGGTAGGCACAGCACACAAAACGTTACGTAGTCAATTCCACGTCTAGTAGGTTGCTAGTTCGACTCCTCTTACGGTCTCTTAAAATCTAAAATTGTATACAAAGTGGTTACGAAACGAGAAATGGTCACGATTTTGACTTTGTTACGTTCCACGTGCTTTGGTTACTTTTTTTGGAAATACAGACTTAATGTTAATGTATTTATGAATACATATTTAGAATATTTCGAAAACATTTGGACCACCAATCTGACAAAACTAACCTTTCTAACCTTTCCTCCAACAAAACATTCGGTAACTCATTAACTCTTATAATGTCCAAAGCCAGTAATTAGTGGCACCGGGCAGATTTGTGGCTCCTTTGCCACCGCTTAGCGGGAGAAATCCCGGTTAATTACGTGTTCGGACCACATCGCAGACTAATTAGGTAAACCAATTGACAGCGGTACTCCTGAATACCTGGTACCTGTGCCTTCGTAATTATCGAAGTGTTGGAGTAGGGCCTGGATTTCTAGCGTTCATATCATAGGTTGGTAGGGACATCGCTTGTATTTGAATGGGGTAGGCAAAGCCTCACGGAATGTTATATAGGTATGACGGTGGCTAATCCACGTTTGGTAGCCGCTTTTAGTAAATAAAGTACTTATGTATGGCCTAACGTACGGCTACAGGTATATGAAAAACGTTATAAACATCTTCATATCTAAAATCGCTAACTAAAACAAAAACTATATTTTCAGATAGTCGTGCATTAAAGAGTTTTTGTCATTTCATTAATTTCATTAATTTTCACCTGGCTATACTTTGTTTATTTTAAGATTTAAAATTTCAACGGGAAAATTAGAATTTTTCTCTGGTAAAACTAAATATGTAACTCTTTTATGCACGACTGTACGACAATAGTCTTTGTTTTAGTTAGGTACCTCAAGTTCCGTAACGTCACCAAAAGAACTACACATTTGACACGTGACACAAATTATCGTGGCGATGGACGCAAATTGCTAAGAAGCTAAAATGACGGTAAATGGAACGTAATATGGGAACAATGGATGTTTTACCGGATTAGGGTGACAGTTGGTGTCTACCGGCGTGACAGTTGCGAAGGGTTGGACACGACACGTCAGAAATAATACTTTATTCGACAAGGACTATTATTAGGGATAGAACTTTAGTGACTGAAAGGTTCTTTGAATAAGGATCTCGGGGTTTTTATGATAACTAAGTATTTTTATATTAGGCACTAGCTTTCCGCCCGCGGCTTCGCTCGCGTGGAACTCGGTTATATGCGGTATAAAGCACAACTATAAGAAAACTTCTCGTTTCAAACAACACACAGCGCCATCGATCTATCATCTATCGATCGATCATCGATTGATATCGATCTATCATCGATTGATATCGATCTATCAAGCAAACTATATTTTTGTTTTCCCTCGGGAACATCAATTTTTTCCGGGATAAAAAGTACCCTATTATTTAATCCGGACTTCTATCTTTATGTCTGCAAAATTTCAAAGCAATCGGTTCAGTAGTTACGGCGTGAAAGCGGAACAAACAAACAAACAAACAAACAAACTTACTTTCTGACCTATAATATTAGTAAGGATTACCCGTGTGGCGTCGGGCTTAGACTAACACTTCTCCGATACTTCCATAGATGTCGTAAGAAGCGACTAAGAAATTAGGTTTAGGTACATTTTAGGTGACAGGCTAGCAATCTGTCACTATTATACCTCAATCATCTATATTAAAAGTTAAAATTATGCTAGAAAAGCAGCCACAGAACGTATGATAGACAAGGCTTTGACTATACATAGTCACGTTATAACGTGTAGGGGGCTCTACAGACCCAGTTTGGGAATAAGTAAAGTAAAAAACTCTTTATTGTACAAAAGAAAATAAGGTACAGACAGGTTTAAAAAAAAGAACAAAGTACAAAGGCGGACTTATCCCAAAAGGGATCTCTACCAGCCAACCTTTGAGCAGTAGAGAGGAGCAGCAATTTAGGTAATAACAAATAGAAATTTTAACTATTTACAAATGTTATGATTGTAATAAATACAGGTATGATGGTTTGCATAGGTATTTGCACCAATAGTATATATACCCATTTAACGTAACATAATGACTTAATGACGTAATAGAGAGGTCGTATAATCGATCATTGATAAAAAAGCAGCTAGGACGGGTCCCGTACCTACCATCGGAATAGTTATTGATAACAAATTTAATACATACATTACACTTACGTACATATAGTTACAATTGACATTCATATAGTTATAATAGAATGAGAGTGCAATTTAATTTTACCATTATACTTATGTCGTTGCAGGACACAATAATAAACATTCTGAAATTACTTCATACAAGAAACGATAAAAAAATCATATTAATGCAATTTGAAAAGTCGTTTTACTAACTTACTAGTAGCGCATCAAAGGAAAATTAATGACATTTATTTAATTTTTTTCTTCTCTTTTTTAGCATTTCAAATAGAGACAGTATTTTAGGTACAATAACTACGAGGAATTATTTTAGATTAAGACTAATCAGACTTTGGGTATAATTTAGGTGACAGGCTAGCAACCTGTCATTTGCAAACTGTTTCCATACCTGTACGACGCAGCAAACAGAATCTTAAGCTATGTTATCAACAAATGCATTTAAATATCACTTTGGCGGGCATTAGTGAATGTAAAGTATAAATCGCGGGCTTCCAACTTTAAGTCTACGATCTACATTAAGGATTACACCGACTTGGTAAAGGGCTGGAGCTTCACCGAAACCGAAACTTAGTAAGCCGTCCAAGTTCCGTTTAGTTATGGACGGAGAAAATAACCCACATAACAGTAACTTACTAACCTAGTTGATACTGGTAACACGGTAAGTTGTCAGTAAAGTACGTTTATGGTATTTATGATTAATATCATTAAGTCCGTACTAAACTTTCAGATGTAAGCAAATGACATTAAAAAACCTGCGCCTATCCTGTGGTGGTGTTTTAAATTATACTTTATCAAATCGATATTGATACTATAATATGCAAGCCCGTGTGGTGCCGGGTTAGAATAGCACCTCCCCCTTTCTTCCCGTGGGTGTCGTAAGAGGCGACTCTGCTAAAGGGTTAGTGTATTGTAGGCGATGGGTTAGCAACCTGTCACTACATTATCACGTTTTACCATCTGACTACCCTGAAATTGCTAAACGTGGCACTGGATTTTTGAATTCATGTACCTACTCTGCCTACCCCTCTTGGGAATACGGGCATGAGGATGTGTGTGTGTGTGTGTGTGTGTGTAATATGCAAATCTATGATGATTAACAGAAGAAAACCTCGAAACCTCTAAACTGAAATTTAAAAACTATGCTATGAAATAGTCATAGTTTTTTCCATGTAACGGATGGGAACACAGGCATGATGTAAGTCAGTATTTGAGCTGCTTGAAACCCCAAGAATGTGTCAACTTTGTACAGTTACTTCAACACTAAGTAGCAAGTTCTCTAGGTACAAAAAAACTTAACAGACAGTTTCAATTAATAGCAAGTTACACAACAAGCTTGTGAAAATTCAACTCCGCCAAACTATGACTCGACTTTTAATGAGGAAGGAAAGTTTTCCCGTTATAAAACTTCCAACAAAGCGGTTAACTAAAAAACAACGATACTGCGCAATCTTACCTCGGATAAATTAGTAATAAGAGGCGGTTTGTCACCTCCCACGATAGTTGAGAACCTCCTACCACACCTCTTCACCAATCGAGAACTTAAGTACAACATTTTGTGTCACTTTTTTTTCTTTTTTTATCACTGCACTTTAAAAGTCACTGTTCCATTGCAACACGACAGACGCAGTAGGCTCGTGAAAATAAAATGATTAAAAGTCGACGGAATGAGAACTGTTATCACTGTTTGATAGTAGACGCTAAATACTATGTCAAATAAAGTAAATGATGCGACGGTTTAAATAATCGGCGTTATTGTCAATTTTTAATTAAGTAATGATCTAAACTAATTTAAAGTTTTTGCTGTGGCTCATTAGCTAATTTTTAATTAGCGACATTTTCTTTGGACTTGAGACTATTATGTGGCTCATTTATGATGAAGTATATGGATTAGTACGCGTTAGGCAACGGCCGACGCGGTTCCTAGACGACGGGCTACGGACCAGCCCGAAACATGACGAATTAAGCTCGATTAAAGATGTCAATTATCAGTATATTTGGCTAAAACTTTTACATACTTTTAGCCAGGAACTATTTTTATAGTGTTTATTTAATACAGTCAGATAAGGTCGATAATGTTATTTTGTAAACCTTAGTTTCATTCAGATAACGATGTACATACTATTTTTTCTCTTTTTGTAAAGTAGAACTTTGGAAACACATTAAAACTTGAATCCCTAATGAAAATATAAAACCTTATCTGCAGACTTTTCATAGCCTTAAAACATAGAAATCAACTCGAATCAGCCTTTGTCTAACTAGTGACATCAGAAGATGACAAAATAGTCAATCCCACTAAATTTGTGCTGTTAACACAGAATATCGAAGAAATCCACGAAGTTTCGACTCCAAACTTTGACAGCAATTGACAAATGACATTAACAACGTCTTTAAATTAGTTCCAATAAGCTATGTCCACACCAGTGCGCTTTCACGTTCACCTTGCGTCTTTCTCTGACGCATGCCCGTGGGGAGTCCCTCATTTCCCATAAATTCATATGTACTAATTTCATTTGCCATAATAGTCACGGGCCATAATCTTCATTTTCCATAA
>BHDV01012456.1:141114-152589 GCA_005406045.1 Adoxophyes honmai
TTATGGAAAATAAAATTATGGCAAATGAAATTCGGGCATGTGAAATTATTGCATATGACTTTCGGGCAAACGATAGAGACTCATGCCCGTGCAACCACAGCGCATACGCTGAAAATAGATCCGTCCTCAATGAAGACGTGCTGGCGGCATGCGCTGTGGTTGGTGGTTGCACGGGCATGCGTCAGAGGAAGACGCAAGGTGAAGGCGAAAGCGCACTGGTGTGGACATAGCTATAGTTTTCCTCAAAATGGCGAACTTTTTAATTACAAGCACTCAATTTTCAATGAATATAATCTAAGAATCATTTTAGGAACAAGCATATCAAAAACCGGAAACATGACATTTCGTATTCGATATAAAGCATTTAAATTGCAGCGCTACCTCATATTATGTATATTGTGTGAGTCCGCGACACTCAACCCGAATTAAATGCAACGCATATATAATGCAATGCAATATGTTTGCACTCAACGTCACTCGTCTAATGGACGCTGCACGCTTGTTAGCACTAACTAAGTGAGCCTTGATCTATATATCTCCTTCATTGTCTATGTCAACTAGGAGACGAGTAAAGTTCATAAAATGAATTATTGAAAAATGTTACACGCTACATTCTACCGTGTGGTGTCGGGTTTAGAGTAACACCTCGCCATTTCTTCCGTGGATGTCGTACGAGGCGACTAAAGATATAGGTTAAGATATGTCGTAGGTGACATCCTAGTAACTAGGGTTTGGGTCCCGGGACGTCTCGAGTCTCGAAGTCCCGGGACTTTTCGTTATTTTGGCTGTCTCGAGTCCCGGGATTCTACACTCGAGACTCGAGACGAGACAAGATTATCGGAATTCATTTTATTCTCAAGTAATTGACGGAGCATATAGCGCTTTCTGTACGTTTATAGAATAACTACGTGGTCTGCTAAGTTAAAACACGTGAAATACTTGTTTACAATCCTTTTTTACTATGCACGTTTAGATTATTTAGTGATGAATCAAATTACGACAGTTATTAATTTTGTGATCACGAAAAATGATTAGTTTCTAGTTCATTTAATAACTTCAAGTAAACAATTAAGTTCTGTTTATCACATCACATACATACATATTCTCACTCCTGTATTCCGAAGAGGGGTAGGCAGAGCACATGCATTCAAAAATCCAGTGCCACGTTTTGCAATTTCAGGGTAACCAGATGGTTAAACGTGATATTGCAGTGACAGGTTGCTAGCCCATCGGCCACCATTCACTAACCCTTTCCCAGAGTAGACTCTTACGACACCCACGGGAAGAAAGAGGGAGGTGCTATTCTAACCCGGCACCAAACGGAAAATTAATGTTGATTTTCTACAAGCAGTTGTCTTTTTTTAATAGGTACAATTTTCGTCGTAAGAGGCGACTAAGGAGATAGGTTTAGGTATGCTTTAGGTGACTGTTTAGCAACCTGTCATTATTATGCTACCTCTTCCATCCATTTGCATACATAAAATTATGCTTAAAGTGTCTGCAATGCGTGAAAAAGTCGTAATCATGGTTTTGTCTATGTCACGTTTCAGGTGCTCTGCGTACCCCATTTGGGAACATAAGCGTGATTGTACGTATGTATGTATGTACAATTTTAAACAAAAAACTATCTTAATTATAATAAAACGAAAGCCCCACTAAAGAAAAAAACAAAGTCTCGAAGTCCCGGGAATTCCCGGGACTTTGACGGTAGAGTGTCTCGTGTCCCGGGACTGTGAACTTGTCGGGAATTCCCAAACCCTACTAGTAACCTATCACTATTAGTACCTCTGAAGTTAAAACCTAAAAATATTTAAGAAGTGGCTACGAAGCGTGAAATAGTCTTGGTTCTATCTATGTTACGTTACGTGTGCTCTACCAACCCATTTAGGAACATAGGTCTAATTGTAAGCATGTATTGTAAGTATAAGTATTTTTTCTTTTGTTTGACAAACAAAATTGAGGACAGAGTAGTTAAAACTTTCGAATGACGTCATTATACAGGGTGGTCCATTTAAAACGGTCAGTATAGGAAAGTCCGAAACTATACGAGATATGAAGATCTCTTCTTAGGATCCATGTCATCGATTTTAAAAACAAGAAAAACTGCATTCATTCTTAAAAAAAATCTGTAGGTACTCAGTTCGGGAATCGAACCCGATTGTTTTGGAAAAAGGAACTCTCCCTATTTCTATTTAGATAGCGATTGTGTAGGTCTTAAGCAGTAAATTATATGTGTATGAAACATGAATTCTAAGATGAATAAAATGCATTGCAAAACAAAAATAGTGTTTTTTTTTTTCAAAACAATCGGGTTCGATTCCCGAACTGAGTATAACTTTTTTTTTAATGTATGGATGCAGTTTTTTTTGTCATTAAAGTCGATGACATGGTTCCTGATGATATAAATAACATTACTGGAGCATCATCCCTAATTCCCTACTAACCATCTTTAATGATACTTTACCAAAGCTATTATTATCCTCAATTACTAGTTGCCAGCTGTAATTACACTATCCACGTGCTAGATCGTATCGCATTTATCTTATTACCCTTATCTAAAACAGTACAAAGACAGGTACTGATAAATCGGCTTATTGCTTCATGTGGTCGTTGCATGTTTTGCAACCGCGATTAAGTGTTAATTATCGTTGGTGGCTTCAATATTAGCAATATTAACACTAATATTATTATATTATAGCTTTAATATTAACACGGGCTGAAACTTTGATGGTGTTGAAATTGGCAGGTGCTGGGAGCGATGTTAGTGGAACAATGAAAGCATAAATTATAATTTAGCTTATCTAGGCACGTTCTGGCGATTTTCTTTACTTAACCTCTCGTATGCTTACTAACAGATCTGCTCATACAAATACATAGAAAAGATCTGCCACCCCACATAGGAGAGGTTAAAATCAAAATAAGGAACTATTTTTTAAGCTTTGGCTTAGCACAGCAACACGCAAGAAACATGTCATTTTCTGATGACTCTAGTTAGTCATTACTCTCGGACATAAGATGTCAATTGCTGAACATAAGCCTCCCCTTGGACTTCCATGTGTTCCGGTTATAAGCGACCTGCATCCAGCTTCTTCCGGCGACCTTTATAAAGTCGTCTATTCATCTTACAGGTGGACATCCTACGCTACGATTACTGGTCTGTGGTCTCCACTCGAGCACTTTTCGACCTCATCGCCCAACTTTGTTCTGCCTATTGCCATTTCAACTTGATAGTCCGGTGGGCTATATTGGTGACTTTAGTTCATCTAGGGGTCTCCTTATTTTAATACTTAGTCGCCTCTTACGAAATCCACGGAAGAAATAGAGAGGTGTGTTAAACCCGATACCACATTTTTTTCTCTACATTTGTGTATCATTCGACATTTGAAACATTTAGTTGCCAAGATAATACAAATAAGGAGTACCCGAAACCGTCGAGCGTGTATGACAAGAGTGATGAATGTGAGTGAAGCGAGAGAAGTATGTCAGAATAGATGCGAATGGCGCTCTGTTGTCTCTGCCTACCCCGCAGGGAATAAGGCGTGACGGTTATGTATGTATGTATGTATGTGATAATACACATTTACTTGACTACTTGTCACGTACATAAAAAACGGAATTTTGCACTCAAAACATGAATGATTAGGCCATAAAACCACGATACTTATTTATATTGTTTGGTAACAAAGTTCATTGTCGTTGGTCATTATCTGCGACCTCTAATTGGTGTAACACAATAGAGTCTTATCAAAAAGGTCTTAGTTGTTTATTACTTAATAATTGTGCTCTAGATATCAATTCTAAAGGACAGATACGCGATCCGGTTTGACCTAATACTATATTTTTTAATTTAAACTAGACGTTTCTCTACCTAGATGACTAGGCAATCTGGCACTGTTTATACCTCCTCTATCTGCTTACTTTAATAGGGTTTCTTAACGTAGGGTCCATGGACTGCTTAGGGGTCCGTAGCATGTGTATCAGGGGTCCGCAATAGGTCAGTCAGTCTAATAAACATAATATATGTATTTATTAGGAAATTGTGTAGTAAACTTGTCATGAAATTACACAGGTGAAACAAATAATCGTTAATATTACAACTTCTTAAACAGTAATAGTAAAGCAAAAATAAACATCACAGTCATGTAAAATGAAACACAGATTAATTTAAAATGAGGTATCCGACAGAACATCTGTATTTTTCCGTCAAACCACAATGTGAGATGAAAATATCCAAAGTACATTTGCGGATTATTCTCCAAGACACTAGAGTAGTGTCCGACTGTATTTTCAGTTTCGGTTTCAACCCAGTTTCGGCCAATAATGATTTTCGGATTTTTTTCTGTTTTAAATTCCATCTCTTCGTGTGGTCACGGGTTTAGAATAACACCTGACCAATTTTGCCGCCGCTGTCGCAGAAGGGGACTAAGGAAAATAGGTTATATGATATGTTTTAGGCGATAGGCTAGCAACCTGTCACTATTATAGCTGTTTCATCTATGTTTAACCTAAAAATAAGCGAGCAGTGGCTACTAAACGTGTAACATTTTATGCACTAACGTGCGTGATGTATTTAATTTATGTAGGTATGGAAATTCCGATTTCGGCCAAAAATGACACCTTAGTTGAAATTCGGTTTTGGCTTAAAACCTACTTTCAGTCCAACACTACACTCGAGTAACAAGAAATGTAGAACCAAATTTTTCACCGGCACATTTTCTGAAATATTCGGCGGCAAGCACTCTCCCGCTCCCAGTTTCGTCGGTCGCAAAAAACCTTAAAGAGCAAGAGAACAGTTTGCTGCAGCGGTTTTTAACTAAAAGGTCGCATGTTCCTGTAGCCTTCTTCGATGGAATGCTTTTTAAATGACGCCGAATTACTTGCATTGAAAGCCTCCGAGAAATGTCTTTTAGCAACGGTTTTTACTTTGCTCACTTCGACGTCATTCACTCTACAACACCCCTTAGCTACCAAGGCCACATGAAATAAAGGGAGCAAAACAAACATGATTTGTTTAGAGAAATACCTAAATAAGGAAATAACGAGACGACTTTATTTTCTCTCATCAAACATTATTTCGTGTGAATAAATATGTAAATGCTGTCGTATTTTCGGAATTAGGTACGAGTAAACTCTGCCTCGATATGATTCGCAAATAGAAACCCGAACAAGTTACAAAATAAATGTAAGATTATGTGACAAAAAAGATTGTTATGATGGACCTTTTTCAGACCAATTTTACTACATTTATTTATTTCTGAAGTTTGATCCAAGCGAACAATGTATCTCATTCCAAACCTAGAGAAAAACTGCAAAACGGTATTCATCCCGCTTGACCTAATATCACAAGAGCTAACATTATTACGCCTATCAACGTTAGTTATAGTTTTCATTAAAATGTGTTAAAATATTTCATTAAAATGGTGAAATGACATTAGGGCTAATGTCATTTCACCTCATTTTCATACCCTAATTAGTTGTTGAAACTAATACTCCAATACCCTAATAATGATTTGTTTGTACTAATGGTCAACAATACTTACTTATTTTAAATAACCTGATAATTACCACACCCAGTGATTATTGGACCTAATTATTACTGGCAATAAAATGTCAAGATTATGTACTAAAGATTATTTAATCAAACAAGTTAACGTTAAAACAAAAATAGAAACCCGAATTCGGACAAACATCGGAATGGCTGAATCCCAAAACTATCGGTTAGTTTAGGTTTGTGTTGTGACGACGAAAAATTTCCAATTTCATAACAATCACGACTCTACCTGTTCTTGTCTTTCCTACTTTCCTTATGTTTCAACATTATTAAGTATTAAATATTTGTAGTCTAAAAAAATACTTAGTGTAAATTAGAGCTAGTAAGAATTCGGTATTATGATAATTCGGAATCCTGAAATTAGGGTTATTCATTCATAAGGATGAATAAAAATTCCAGTTAAAATTATATTCGAGTTACTAAAATTAGGGCCAAAGAAATTAGTAGGAGGGTTTTTCGGGCTAACGGAGAGGAACCCTGCAATTCACTTGTCGAATAAATATGCTTGATACCTACAGAAATAGATATGCGTTGTAAAATGCTAAGATACACGTAGACTTTGCCCTTTGTATTGGATCCATCGAGTTCACTTTATTAGTACTTGTACGTACAAACTAGGTATAATAGGTAGGTAGCTAGGTAGGCATAATAGCTTCGTACAATCAGCTGAGCTGGTGCCTGTTGATCGTGATGATGGTTCATCTGACACAATAATACATACACACAGTTATGCCTGTGCTCCCAAACAGGGTAGGTAGAGCACAAGAAATGTTCCATAGTCAAAACCATGACTATTTCACGCTTCGTAGCCACTTCTATTATAAGTTGTGGTTTGAAAACAGGCGGAAGAGGTATAATAGTGACAGAGGCTAGTCTGTCACCGAAGGCCTAAACCTAGCCATTTCCTTAGCCGCCTCTTACGATATCCTCGGGAGAAACGGAGAGGTGAAACAATAATGCTGTATAAATGTCTGACAAGACTCTATTACTAGGGGCAGTACTCTCTATTACTAGTAACGTGTCAGATGTTTTAGTACGCTCGGCCGTGGTGATATTAATACTGATCATTATACGTTAAAACTTCCGTGGCAGTAAAGTCAATATAGCATTTTAAATATACTTAGACAAAATACACAAAAAATAACGAGTGACATCTGAGTATCAAATTTTTTTATCGTGTACCTACCTATAATCTTTTTTATGGGTTCTATTACATAACTAGATGATTAATTCGTTTCTTGTATGTTTTTCATTGAACATTGTGTCTCTTTAACTGAAATCAATTCACTTAAGAATAAACCACCAGTTTCACATCAATATTGCTAAATCTTTGACTGTCTAGCTATAGCAAGTGAGTGCAGAAATGCGAACGGACTCCCCTTTACCGAATCACCCACTGACGAGTTTGGCGGAAAATTCAAACATTCCTCTTTTGGTCGAGTTGCTGCTTTGAAAATCTTTTTGAGGCAGAAGCAACTGATCCGGCAAATTCAATTCCGTACTGCAAATCCAGTTTGCTCTATTCACTCGAAAACGAAGTAGGTATACCTCAAAATGTATTATAGAACAAAAAAAAAGTGTCAATACTTACATTAAAATTAAACGTTTTTACGCTAAAACATCTCGCATTGTTCAGCCTATATGTATCACCAATGAGTCTGTTCCTCACACATGCTCTTCTCAGATTTAGTAATAAGGTATTATAACACATTTTCACTAATAATTAACACAACCATAAAATTACTTTAAGTGATTATTTGTTTTTGTTTTTAGTTATGCATGACAACACTTTCAGGTCTACTCCGTGTAATTGACTGTGATATAAACTATGCGATTGTGGCTTATATGTCAATAAATATACATGTATGACGTGAGCGATAAGGTATACTTGTACAGGACGTTGCAATTTAAATAGTGGCATAGTCGTAGTGCGTTTTAAATGCACATTAAGAGTAACCGATGAATAATTACCGGTCTACCTCTATTTGTGGCGTTTCATCCTTTGTTAAAGAAATAGCTGACTAGACAACGTAGGTATATAGATAAACTTGAATCCAGCACTTAGTTGTCTGTTGATTAATCTTCCTATCTAAATCGATTGGATATAGTGACATATAAGTAAATAAAAAAAACTGTTTAATTTAACACAAAACAAAATAATAATCATGCTGTATTTGTTTGGAATATATTATAGGTACAGTCAAGGGTAAAGATATTATGTTAAGTAATTTGAAAGAAAATAAGTAGTCATGTAAAATTGAAAAGATATAATACTCATGCAAGTGGTCAAAAATAAGTACTTATACGTCATTGAACTCTAAAATATGTATACAGCAAGTTCAAAAATATGTTTACAATCAAAATGACATAATTAGTACACAGCAAAATTGAAATTTGCGAATAGCGACCTTAAGCTCTAGTAACACGAAACAAATTTAAATAGAACGCTTTGGCAATTCACGAAAACAGCGCAGACTTGTCATTGTATAGTGTTTGTCTCAAGTTTTAATCTGTCACGTCGTTATTGAAAAAATGCACATTGAATGCTAAAAATTAAACGCTCGGATATACAATAAAAAAAAATGTAGATTGTACAAGTAAAGCATAAAATAGGTTTTATGTTTGAGTTTGACTCTGTTTTTCGCTTTTATTGCAAATAATTTTGCAAGATAATTTTGTAGGTATAATAGTGACAGGTTATCGCCGAAAATATACCTTAACCTATTGCCTTAGTCGCCTCTTACGACATCCACGAGTGTTATTTTTAACCCGACACCACACGGTAAAGCAACAATAAGGTAAAGCAAAAATGAAGCAACAAATGTACCTAGGTATGTTTAATGTGGTTAGTAATGCGGTACATGTTCCTTTTAAAATGTTTTATTTTTTAATCAAAACCACTCAATGGACTACTTTAGAAAGTAACCAATATGCATTTCCCTAACTCGAAATCATAAGACAGTGAAATTACACCTCTGTAGGTGAAGACTTTTCACTTTGAAGTAGGTGGCCACTTGGGTATGATTTCTTTTTATAAACGCAACCTTACGTCTTGATGAGTGTTGATATAATATGAAAGTATACCTACATATTTATGACATTTATGATATCCCTAAATTTATGCGTTGGTCGATGAGGACATATTATTGCATTTGTTGTTTACATACTTATTTTGCAAACAACGTATACATATTTATGCACATTTTGTTGTTCCCTAATTTATGTCCATACAAGTGACACCCTTTTTTAAGGTTTTGTGGTGTTCACATATTTTTGCCCTTGACTGTACTGTAGAAAATTAAACTAAAGCAGAAAATAATTATTAATTAACCTAATAAAGACACGTTACAATCACGAGTTGAATCTAAAAGAAAACAAAATAGTGTCCAGTGCGGTATGAAACATTCCGTTACGCATTTTCCTTCATACGCTCTTAATAAAAGATTCGCGTGAGTAGAAAGTTAGAATTTGTATTTAAAAAATGCGTTTTTAAATGCCAAAATAAGGCTCGTTAATTTGACCATGAAAAACTAAAGTAAAAAAAAATGGTTTAGTTGGAAATATTTTTACATACATATTCTCACGCCTGTATTCCCAAGAGGGGTAGGCAGATCACATGAATTCAAAAATCCAGTGCCACGTTTAGCAATTTCAGGGTGACCAGATGGTTAAATGTGATATTGCAGTGACAGGTTGCTAGCCCATCGCCCACAATACACTAACCCTTTCCCAGAGTCGACTCTTACGACACCCACGGGAAGAAAGGGGGAGGGAAATATTTTTAAACGCTCATATTACCTATTCGCTCGAGATAGGGAAGAGTGGCGGAAGAAATGGAAGGCCTCAGCCCAGAAGTGGGATATACTACTAGGCTGAAAAAAAAAATGTTGCTTACCCATTTACTTTGGGTGAGATATCGATGATAATTGAAATCCATCTTTCTTGATAGCAAAAAGCCACTGTCTATCACTATTACTGTACAATAAACTGGATTACCGGCAGTATTATTTCTTTAGTTGACTATAGGTCTACAATTTCAAATTTCGCACATTCTTTGTTGTGTCCGAATTTTATTTATTTTATAGTAGGTACCCAATAATAGTCGAACTTGATTAGATACCTGGGTTAAGCCTAAAAAGTTACATATATTAGGTAACGATTTTAAAATTATTACTATTAAGTTGTACCGTTTTTACACGAACACTAGTTAAACATTTGTATTGTTAGCTTTCATTTTAACTGGTGCAATATTTGGCCTTCACCCAACTACCTAATCCAGTATTTTTACCAACAAATGACTGTCTATTAAAAAAAAACCGTCTGCACTAAAACAACTGCTCACTTATTGTGCTTGTGCAAGTGTAATGCAAGGCTTTAGACATAATGCATTACAACTAGGTATGCTAATATCAAAAAGGCATCAAGTAGAACCATTTGCAGTGTCACACTTTTCTTCAA
The DNA here is from genome assembly GCA_005406045.1 of Adoxophyes honmai. NCBI lineage: Eukaryota > Metazoa > Arthropoda > Insecta > Lepidoptera > Tortricidae > Adoxophyes > Adoxophyes honmai. The sequence continues at coordinate 151,124 of BHDV01012456.1, forward strand.
TCGGATTAGAAAGCTATTTGTCATAACTATTTTTCTTCTGTTGGTATACCTATAGGGCTGCCAGATCGAAAAATGTAATTATCTGGATAGCATTTCAAAATGTCGGAATTAAGAGGATGTTTTCTGAAGAATTTAAAATTTATAAACAAAAAAAAACACATTTTAGAATGGTTTGAATTAAAATTAATCTTATTTTTGTACCTAAGTACTACCTACTTCAAATTATTATCACAGTAGAATTTACGGTTAAATGAACTTCAACAAAATCATATTGAGATTTGCGTCTGAAGTGATTTAACTTGCAGTAGAGTGGAAAAACGGACTACCGTGTGTGTTAAATTTAAATCTAGAAGAATATATGCAAACTTGAAGTACAAGATGATGAACGTATCTCACGTACCTATCTTGTACATTTGTCAGGAGTATGGACATCACATGAATTGTCGGGAGAAATCACACAATTCCCGACCATCTGGTAACCCTACGAGTTGTACCTATTCATTCTTCACTGAGTAAGTACTTTACGTAACAAACCAGTTAGTATCAGGAAATAATTGACTATACCAATGATTGCCTGTTTAGATTCCACTAGAGGCGGTGTCACAGAGTTTATCATTTAACTATTGATAATAACCGTGGATATCAGTACTATAAAACCGGATACTAAACATCTAGCTACAAAACACTGCTATAAATACATAGCTACGTCATAGTTTGAAATATGAATTCAACCAAATGCGAGAGTTTTTTGTCTCAGAATATGTCACTGTTTATTCGCAAGAATTTTTCATATGCAAAAAGGCAGTAAGGTAAATGTACCAATGCTCGACGCCTCAACGCGTAGTAGATAACACCCATCTGTCACCTATCTTACTATAACATTCCAAGGTTGCAAGGGCCATGTATTGGGTCAGTGTCGAGCACAGGGACGTTTACCTTAGGTAAGAGTGACCATTAGACAGATACAAGTCTCACTTTTTAAAATCCTTTCTTTGCGCTTCGCTAATATCTAAGTATTTGACAGTTAAAGTTTTCGGCCCGTATCTCTTCAAGTCCTGACATTTTCGAAACACAATCAAAAGGCTCCAGGCGCCGGCACGCCAAAGCCAAACTTTATTTCGTTTCAATAAAGAAGTTTCGGTCAAAAGTTGTCGGTTGCACTGCGTGAGAACTCATTCCACACGGCACGGGTAATATTCGTGGCCAGACCAAACCTGAGTTGAAATACGAATTTCCTACGAACTATTTGCAGGCACGGTTATTTGCTTTTGAACTAAACTCGTCTTTTGGTAGATATTTTCTACGATCTACGTGGAATTGGTTTGAGTCTGCATCTAATCTTGCGAGGTACTGTGAGTAAAGTCTCGTTTAAGTAATAATAGAAGTTAAGAGGCAATATGCCGGTCGAGCGAATTGAAAAATAGGTATTTGCTAAATCTATTGCTGTCGCGCCGCGCCTACACAAC
>BHDV01012456.1:156958-198298 GCA_005406045.1 Adoxophyes honmai
TCATTGTTCTACGGGTAATATCCAGCGAGGAATCAGGGGACTACGTTTCCATACAAAATATGACCGCTCCATTTCCTCTTAAGACTTTACAGTTTTCTGTGTGGTCTCGGTTGGGATAAGTGATAACACGTCTTCATTTTGTTCCGTGGGTATCGTAAGAGATGGCCAGGGGAATAAGTTTAGGTGCTTTAGGCGACAGGCTAGCAACCTGGTAATATTAAACACCTTAAATCTGGCAACGGTAAGGAAACAACTTTATACGACAAACATTCGTTTTTTTTGTCCGTTTTCCGTTGGTAAGCTCCTACGCAAAATCTACATGCAATGCATAAAAAAAACCTAATTTTAATCCAATTTTAATTTTAGAAATGAGGGTAAGCTTGGGACGAAAGGGAAGCGAGAAAAGTCTTGGCCTAAAATTTACTTAACACGTTCGCTGCGATAAGGGGTCTTTAGACCTCCTACGTGTACCTCCGGTCAGTGCGGGTGAAAATATCGTGGTTTCACTCTGGTGCGTAGCTCGTAGCTCACACAATTTTATAGGTAGAAAAGAGTCCAATATATGGTTCGATTTCTCTTTAAAAGTACAATTTTTTGATATTTTAAAACACGCGGGATAAATTCGCGTCCAGTGCGGACAGGAGGTCTAAAGACCTCTTATAGATAGTACGGGCTTATCCGCCCCCTACCGCACCTGACGTAGCCTATGATAGTCGAACTTTGACCTAGTGATGTGCAAGCGTCGATGAAAAATAGTACACGTAATAATATTGCATTTGCTCGTGAGTGAAAATGCCGTAAGGTCCGGGTACTTTATGGGTGGTAGGACCTAGTACAGGGTCCGTCCGGATCACTACCACTATTTTACTCGTTAATTCTACCGCCAAGCAGCAGTGCTTGCACTGTTGTGTTCCGGTGAAGAGACTAAGACAGCCGGTGAAATAACAGGCACAAGAGGCATTTTATCTTAGTCCCCTAGGATGGTAACGCACCTGCAATACCTCTAGTGTTGCGGGCGTCTATGGGCCGTGGTAATCACTTACGATCAGGTGACCTTCTTCCTTGTTTACAATCATTTGGCATAAAAAAAACCTTGCTGGGTCAAAGTACCCCGACCTTACGGTACCTACGTGCTTTATATGTAGTAAGCATCAATTGTATTCAGTGTTTATGTAAATACCTAAGTTTTTTGATTAAACGATAAAATGTATTTTTATTTGCACATCACTAGAACTAAATGCAAATGTACCTCAAATTCAGTGCTGTAAGAGGGCAAAAGACCTCCTAATTATTTTTTGTCATTTTTCCATATTCTGACATCAGAACTTCGGGCGAAGCCAAAATAAGACAAATCCGTCCTTTAGAAACAGTACTATATATGTATCATTCACAAATTTATGAATTTCGTGATAAAATAAGCATTTTAATATCCTTGTTCCTTGAGTGGTCTTAAGGCCCCTAACCGTACTGGAAAAATGGTACAGTTAAGGCCTAAAGATCTCTTATCGCACTGGCTGAAAGTAAGCAATATTTTGAGCCGCAGTGAACGTGTTAAGTAGTGTGACTATTTTTGCACCAACGCTTTAAAAAAAAATCAAAAATACGCTAAATTTTGTGAATTCCTGTTAACGTGAAACATTTACGGTAAAAACCACTCGAGGTATTTATTTTTAATGAAATCCAAAGAAACCTACTAAAAATCTTGTCACGTTAAATGCTGGGACTGTAGGCCGTGGTCGCCTTCACCCGCCGCCCGTGGCCGACAACGGCCCGCCGCCCGCGGCGTCTGAATGGTATGTTCGGGAATGCCCGGGAGTGGTCGCTTTCGCCCGCCGCGCGCGGCGTTTCGTTTACTACTATTATTCAGACGCCGCGGGCGGCGGGTGAAGGCGACCACGGCCTAAGAATAGAACCGAACGGCGCACTGTTGTGTCTGCCTACCCCGCAATGCCACGTAATGTAGGTATATGTAGGTATGTATGTTTTGTTATGTTGTGCGTCCTAATGTATGACACTCATTTATTTAGGGTACGGAAACCAAAAACATCTGTACCAACATCCTGTGAACTGAGTAGACCCAGCCACTAATCACATCATCATTGTCTAGACTTTCTATAGGCGACCCTAAAGTCCCTTCCGCTCACAACTAGGGTTTTCCTCGGGGAATTAAATACAACAAACGCTAAGTTTGAAAAGGAGCCACTCTGGGGAACGCGTTATCTAAGTTGATCGGTGTCCTTGCCCTGCGTACAGTAAGCGTTAAATATATATTTACGCTTACCTTTTCTATTTAAGGTAACATTAGAACTCTTGTATAAAATTGTCACAGCGATCACAGTGACAAAGTAACTTGTAGCGCCCCAGCGCCACGTGCGTCGAATAGCCGAACTAAAATGATCCCACATCGCGATAATGAAGTTTCGACGATCGGTTGCATAAATACAACTTCCAACATCCGATTTGTGGACTTCGGTCCCCAGGGCATAACATCTGCCTAGAGAGAGATCTCTCTATGGGAGTCTTTCCTACATACCTAGTAAAGTGTTAACATTATAATATATTTGACGCTGACTGTAGGTACCATTCGTTTATTCGGGGATAGTTACGCTTAGTTAACGAAGTCTATTGTAAAATAAAGCTACATACGGACATCACCCCTGTAGTCCCAAATGGGTAGGCAGAGCACACGAAACGTAACATAGACAAAACCATGAGGATTTCACGTTTCGTGACCACTTTCAGCTTATGTTTTAGATTTTGACTCGGCAGGCATTGAACGGTAGCCTGTGCCCTAAAATATATCTCAACCTATTTCTTTTAGTCGCCCCTTACGACATCCATGGAAGAAGTGGTCGGCTGGCAGTCTAGTGTACAGACAACGATCACTGACCGACCTAGTTCGGAACAAGTGCGAACCGAATTAGGTAAACGACTGATTGTAATCGCCATTTTATGCTGTTACGATATACGATGTATGTATCTTGCTCCAAATATCTTGCATCCATGCCTTGCACATACCTTACCCCAATGGCATACGAGAAGCGTCGCATATGATCCGACTGCACTGCCCCAAAAATGCGCAAGATGTCCAACTGCTTTAGACGCTGTGACCTGAATTCCTAACAGTGCTATCTAGAATCTGAATAGCATTAGTCAAGGTCTAAAGAAAGTTGGTAATCTGTATAAGGCTGCAAGCATTCCAACCGGCTCATCTTTGTATCACAAAATTAGACAAATGTCTGGTTGAACTATTTGATTTCAAACCCACCGTAGAGCGTTGTCACAACAAACGAAACAAATGAAATTGGTGGCTGGCAACTACTAATTGGCTTCCTTTTTTAATTCGCATGCTAGAACGAAATAGGTACATAAAATTTTCGGCCACATGTTTCTGCGGGGGCATGATACACTTTCTACTCGTAGGTATAATTCCTAACGCTCTTATTTTTACTACATGTACTCAACTTATATGTATTCTTCTTGTTATCCAACTTTTGCCACCGTACATTATTTATTAGTATTACACCTACCTAACTACAGTATAAGTAATAGTACTTACTAAAACCCAACCCCCTCTTGGCCGCTTTTGTGGGTGACGCAGAAAGGCCTGGTATTAAGCCGGGGATCCCAAGTAATATGTACTTACTAACATAACACCCAGTAAGTATAAATTACTCAATGTGTCGTGTGTATTTTCCTCTCTAGTAAGCCAAATCATCAATAATGAATATTGGGGCTGGCTTTCAGACTCCCCGCAAACCATAGACGAGGCGGCATCCGATAGTAAAGTCTATAACAGTTCTTTCACTGAAGTGTAAAGATCGGATAGAAATAGCCCGGCTAAACTATCGACCGACTAGTAGGAGTTCATGAGTGTAAACTTACAAAACGTGTAAGGCCCAAACCGATGATTTTGTTAAATAAATTTATCATCACCCTTATATCTATCTGACATGTGGCAAGAATTCATACTACACATTAAAACCTGTACGATAAAAACTCTACAGTTCTCACAGAAAGTCAAGTGACGTTACCACTCACACCAATGACAAACAAATTTCACACAATGTAGCCCGTAAATTTACTAAATTCAATTCACAACCAAACAAAAAACCATTAAACCACGTCATGATCGCGACGAATTCCAATCGCACTTGTGAAGAGATTCCATACGATGCCAAAACAGAAGGATGAAGAAGAAAAGTTCATGGGTATTAGCTGCAGAGTGATTCGGGACGCTGCACTTTTAAGCCTCATATTTGCATTTTCTGCCATACAAGTGACAGATGAGAGGAAGAATAAGTAGCCGAATATTTACTGGTGCACCACTGGTCAGATCACTCATTCATGAAGTATAATAACAACTTTTCTCACTCATTTTACCGTTGCTAAGTTTTTGTAATAAATGTGTGTCCGTGAAAGACCCCAAGCTAACCAAACTAACTCCACCACCACACTGTACTGATGCGTTCCGAAATTCAAACGATTTTATTTTCAAAGCGACGCCACTGACCACCGTTTCACTCGATGCTAGTGTAGGAGATTTGTTTAAAGGTCGGTGATAGTCTAATAATAGTTACACCCCTAACAAAATGCTTGTACTAAGCCTTGTAGCCACTCCTAAAAATCCTGTAAACCGCATCTCAAATCCACGTTGGTTCACGTTTTCTGAGTCGCAAAATAGTGGCACAAATCTACGATAAGTTCATTAACCTATTGTACATTGTGCTGTAAAGTCGTAATTAAAATTACTATTCACTTTTCGGTGGTGATACGAAAAATAGCCATACATTTTGTGTGGTAACTTTTGTGTCACGACGGAAAAGTTGCCAGGAATTCAAACTGCTACTTAACGCGCCTTAAACGCATTTTCATCAAAATCTCTTTATAAATAACATAAGAAAAAACTTACCATTTTTCCTTTTCTTACAGAAAAGCAAGAAAATCATTACATGCTGCCAGCCATTTCAGAAATGCGTAGAGCTGGATCCAAAGAATCCAAGCTTGAGTAAGACAGGACGAAGCAGGATAGTCTAACGCCTCGGCATGCTTCGTCCTTGTACTTCAGATTCGAACTGTAACTACTGGTAAGTGGACGTCCTAAGTCGGGTCTTGCAGCGGTTCGAAGAACATGTGTTAAGTGCAGAATAGTATTCTAATTGTATCCCTTTCCCCGCAGGGAAAAGGGACTCATTCCAGACGACTATGTTTTACGATTGTTCGCGCACGCCATAGCCGGTGGCAATCCGTGTTCTTCCTTCCGGCAAGCATTGGGCAGTTGCCTACCCAAGCTGGTACCGTTGAATATATGCGGATCCCCCCCTCCGGAAGTATGTTGCTCGTCGCCGCCAAAATGTTGCAATCGGTAAGAAGCGCAACTTATAGGCTATGGCCTATAACTGATTCCCACAAACATATTTCTGGGGGGAACCCTTCATTTCCCATAAATTCATATGCACCTACTAATTTTATTTTCCATAATAGTCACTAGCCATAATCTTCATTTGCCATTATATCACATACTTACCTTAATTTTTAAATACTTACCATAACACTCAAGCGTAATGTTCAGTCTCCATTATATTAGAGACTTTCGGGCAAACGACAGAGAACCATTTGTGGGACGCCAAGTAAAAAAAGAAAGGTACTAGCCGTGCCCACGACTTCGTCCGCTTGGAATAGTGACTTTGGGTAGCATTTTTATCCCCATGTCAACCCCTTGCATTTTTAAATAACTCATGTCTTAAATCGAGTTTAGCCCGACATGTTTCGGTCTAGTCCGGACTTCATCTCTCATAGATGTGCTGCCAAACGCGGACGGCTCTGTTCGTGCGACTGCTTGTACTCAACGACAATAATATCGACGCGTATTTTTCGCCATGATTCCCACAGTAGTGTCATGTTCAAATATGTTTATTTTGTTTGTTACAGCAATAAATTGGACAAGTATATGCGAAGGCGGAACAGGTCTTCCAATAAGTCTTGTCCTCTGCCTGACTGCTGCTACAAGTTCTGCTGCCGGGTGTTCTGCTACGTGACCCTCGCAGCTCTGCTGGGGTTCGGTCTTATTGTTCTCTTCTGAATCCAGAAATTAGGACATGTAAGTTTATGGGTTTCATGTCGTCTTCAATCTACGGGATCAATGTGTCGCGACCATAGAGGACTGACCCACTACAGTACTAATGTCATTTTGGTTGTTCGGAGATGATTCCGCCAAACCATCGAGGCGATCGCTGTGCTCTTATTTGCCGGCCCAAGATCGCGCGTAACGCTAGTGCGCCTGTTTTTGCGGGCTTGGGTGGCCAACACTGTTTCTCTAGTGAGTCTGTACTCTATGGTCGCGTCACGTTGTCATCTGCGGACATAGAGGACAGAACCTATAGAGTACTAATGTCATTGAATTTGTTCGAAGACGATTCCGCCAAAGCATGGCGGCGTTCGCTGTGCTCCTATTGGCCGGCCCAAGATCGCGCGTAACGCAGTGGCTTTTTCCTCTATGGTTATTGGCTCTTTACAGTTTCTGTGACAATTTGTAAGTTGAAATAAACGGAACTGGGACTGGGTGGCCATCATTGTTTCTCTAGTTGGTATGTCTGCGGAACATACGGCTCGGAACTTTAGATGACAAGTTAACAACTTTTCAAGATTATCTTCCTGTTTTATCTAACTTATAATTTTAAACAAAAAAAAACCGACTTCAAATTAGCTATATCCTGAAAGGAAACTTCTGTTTATGTACATATTTACTAAAGATCAAGTAGGTATACGTAGCTCTCAGCAGATTCAAGGCTTCAGAAGGAATAGCTCTATCTGATTTAGAACCCTCTAAACTGTTAAGTAAACCCCACGATGAACGATCAGTAGCCGAAATGCAACACTTGAGAAGCAGCAGGCTTGGCTAATTACTGAAACTATAATTTCCAGTCTGGAGGTGCATTCAGTATTGAAAAAATATCCTTTAACTCCTAAAAATTAAGGAGTTGACCTTTCATCATCAGCTCAATCATTTTTTTTACTGCCAAGCGAAAATACTGGTGTAGCTTTGAAAAATGTACTAAAAACACTACCTGTGCCTATAAAATTTGAGGGTTGTTGCCTTCGATTTCCCTCATATTCCATCATCAGGTCAAGATATGCTGACAATCTGACTACCTGGAAACTATACCCTTTCAGACAAAAAAAGAATTTTCCAAATCGGCCCAGGCGTCTTCGAGTAATCAGCGAATACACATAAAAATACTCTCCATTTCTTCCATGGATGTCGCAAGAGGCGACTAAGGACATAGGTTTACGTAAATTTTAGGCGACAGGCTATGAGGCTAGCAACCTGTCACTATCATGCCTGCTAACACAAAACCTACAAAAAATTAGCTAGAAGTGGCCACGAAGCGTGACATAGACATAGTTTTGTTTATGTAGCGTTTTGTGCGCTCTGCCTACCCCATTTAAGAGTACAGGCGTGATTGTATGTAGGTATGTAAGTATGTACAAATGTAAGTTCGGACTAAAATTCCCGAATGCCCATACATTTTTTATTTATTTTAAGGATAATTCAAAAACTACTAAATAGATTTTAATGAAATTAAAATGGGACCAATGGGAAGCCATTTGCTATCGAACACAAAAAGAACCATCGAAATCGGTCCACCCGTNAAAAAAAAAAAAAAAAAAAAATACAGCCGAATTGAATACCTCCTTTTTTGAAGTCGGTTAAAATACGTTAAAACTGTTGGTTTGTCTACGGTTAATGGTTTTGTCTACGTAACGGTTTGAGTGCTCTGCTAACCCCATTTGGAAATACAAGAGTGATGTATGGACTAATAGACACTTAAGCCATTATTGTTTTCCCTATTCGGGATTCTGCACAAATTTCCAAGAAAGTTGCGGAGAAAATTGTGCAGAAAACAACAATGGCCTACAACTTACCATTTCTCTAGTCAAACTACCTAGTATCCTTACACATTTCTTATTTCTATTGAACATATAATAAGTATTTTAGTTTACGTTTTTTTTAGATACCAAATCCGTCAAGCGAACTAGCCACCCGTTCTGTAGATATGGTTGAGAAGTGCCGAAGCAAATTCACACTGATACAGTCACGCTGTCTTGTTACTCAATATGTCATGTACGAAGCCAAAGGCCATAATGTGGATAGGGAAGTCATACACTTCCATCAAATCAAATCATATCAAATCGACAAATGATATTAAGGATCGGTAAGCCAACTTAACTTAATAATTTAGAATACACTTACTTAAACGTAAGGGCGATCTTCGTCATACTAAAAAATCATCAGTTTGCCAAGATCTATTAAATGAAACATGTTTCATTTCTATTGGTGGGTGGGTACATTTCTCCTCATGGTCCTTTGATAATATAATCTAAGATGAATGACAACGAATAACAGTGGACTAAAAAAAGTTTGTATCAAAAATGATGTTTTCAGCAAAGACTCTTCATTTCGTTGTATTCGGAGAGAGCCGACGCTAAAGCCGGCGGTGAAGCCCGACGCACGCCAGCATAACAGCACGTATTGGTGTAACAAAGGATTTCTGTAAGTTATTTTTTTACTTGTCACTGTATAGATCATCATCATCCAGCCTTATTACGCCCACTGCTGAGCATAGGCCTCCTCTCAGTATGAAAGGACTTGGGCTATAGTTCCCACGCGGGCCCAGTGCGGATTGGGAACTTCACACACAACATAGAATTACTTCGTCCTTGTGTGCAGGTTTTCTCACCATGTTTTCCTCAATTTCGATATCACACATAAGTTCCTAAAAGTTCAGAGTTGCGAGCGACCCTCTGCGTGCGAGGCCACAAGTTGAACCGCTGGGTTAACCATAGCTCGTTAGATAGCTCAACTGTACAGGAAATTGATACCTGTGCCACTTTGAACCTTTTCATAGTGAGTTTCGTATTGCTTTGATTAGAAGAAAGTATGGTACGTCACAGTGTAATTTTTTGTGAAGAGGTACAAAGTGGCACAGTAATCAATTTCCTTGACTGTTCCTAACTGTATAGATAGTTCAACTCAGTTGTGCGCGCGGCGCTGTGTGCGTGCGCTTGTAAATACACACTTGTATGGTGCTCGTCACATCACTGCCACCTTTTAAACCAAATAATTTTGAAATTTGGGAATATTGATAGAGGTAAAATGAAAATTAGTAGTAATAAGCCCGAAAACTTATAGAACTCTCTTGTTACAGACCTGACTATTACGACTATGTGGGACCGCTCCGGTCCGATCATCGTCTAAAAAACTGCTGCTATCGTTTCTGCTGTAAACTTTTCTGTTCCGTGACAATAATCCTTTTGGTGGGCGTCGGCTTGGTTATTGCTTTTTGACATAACTTGGCATTTATGTAATAGTTTTGGTAATACAATGTACTTTTAGCCCCTTTCTACACTTGTTTTTTTGTGTGTCAATCCCAAGAGAGTAAAAACCACTGACGTGATATGGCAGATATCATGATTAGTACGTAGTAACGGCCTATCACTATGTAACAAAACACAAGTGAAAATATTAGCTTCAACGAAAAAGACGCACCATAAATCTCCTCATACGAGCGACGGAGATGCACACAACGTAACCCAAAATAAATGTCAATAGCGAAAGAGGTTTTGTAGAAAGAACTACCAACAATGAAACAAGGTTTGAATCAAAATATTTCAATTATATTTACCTATAATATTAACCTTTGTTTTACACTTACTTTACTTATTTTAATATTTGAATTAGCGATCAAACGATTATTAAGATAATTCAAGGAAAATTCGCGTAGTTATAAGTCGCCTACAAGGTTAAATAAGCTGCTTTTTAGAAATGTCAAAACAAGCACTTAGTATAAAACTAAAAATCGACCGATACAAGCAAACGACAATAAACAAAAGATTAGTTTTTAGGACTGTCTTTCAAAGATTTAGATAAGGTTCTTTACCAGAAATGAGGAGTTTAATCGTTACATTTCAAATACTAAAATAAATAAAGCATGAGTACAATGTTGTACCAAGGTACAATACGGCACGAAGTTGTGTCGTTCTGGTAGAATACAATTTTACTTGTGATAGAATATTTTAATTTTAATAAGGCCACATTGTTTTATTTAACCAAAGCTACAAGTAAATGTAGCCGGCTATAAAATATAATCATGAACTAATTAGAGAAATAGCACAGATTAAAAAAAAATCTTTATTTATGTTTGGAAAGTATTTAATGTTCCATCTCTGTCTATCTAGTGAAAAAAGATAGAGAAAGCAACATAGTTGAAATGTAGCGCCAATCATGAGATAGCAAATGGACAGCCCTTTCTAATTGAAAAATAAAGCCTATCATATTGTAATAATAATAAAGTGTATTAGGTACACTTTTGACTGGAAATTGAAACGCAAAAGTGCGTGTTGTTCATTGCAAATTGAATCTAACGTCTAAATATCATATTTATAAAAATAATAATCACATTTCAAATTCTTAAATTACAATTTTGGCATATTTATCGTAACCATTAAAATAAAATATCAAGGAATACCTAGATCCACAAGGATACTGGAACATAATTACAAAAATGTCAAAGTCATGTCATTGAAAAAAAAAGTTTAGGCGAAGGAAAAACTAGATGTCTCTTCTAAGATAAAAAAGTAAAACAGAAAAAATAAGAAACTTTTATACACAGTAAAAAACACTATTAATGAAACGTGTCTGAAAGTCCCTGATTTTTCAGTAAAATTTACTGATACACCGAATTTAACATAAGACGTCAAAATCCACATATTTAGTGTTATTTTTATAAATCCGAGTCAGTCCCCATTATGTTATCCCCGTGGGTTGGCTCTGCAAACTGATATTTCTATCATCACATCGTCAGACCCAATCTGTCACAATGACTGACAACCCTATGACTATGACAAAATTTCAATGAATTTTCACCACAGACAACATATTCTAAGGCACTAGACATTTTACATCAAATTGTACTAAAGGTCAGTCTCTCTTATTTCATAAACAGGCACAGACTCGCAAACATTCTCTTTCTGCACCATCGCTTTCTTACAATCCGTTTCCTTAATAATACAACTAGATCCACGCTTCCTGCTCGGACTTTCAAGTGCATTAACATTCTTTAACGGAGATCTTAAAGAAACATTACCGACCGCCAAATTGCCGATAGAAGAAGTGAGATCAGACGGCATGTTACCATCTAAACAGTAAAGGAGCGATTCTGTGATCTTCTCTTCATTATCTCTAGATGTATTCAAGATCGAGAGATCGACAGGAGTAGCCGTTAAGACAGATCTGCTGAGCAAGTACTCACGGAACGGTTCAGAGAGAGATCTCGTACGTTCTAGAAGATTCTGTGGTAGGGGCTCGTCGCAAAGAGTTGTGTTTAGGTCCTGGTCTATGAGGTTGGGCCGTTCGTGGCTGAGGATAAAGCGCGTATTTTCTGATCGGAGGGGACTGATGTCACCGGCTGACAGCGAGCGGCCATCGATGGTTCTTGGACGCGGTAGAGATTTGTTCGTTGACCTGAAAAAGGAATACAAACAGAAGATAATGTTAGATACTTCTGAGTTTTGTGTGGTGTCAGATGAGAAGAAATACCTCAATTTTTCTCATGGATGACGTAAAAGGTGACTAAGGAAATAGGTTTGGGCATGCTTTAGGCAACTTGCTAGCAGCCTGTCACTATTGTACCACTTTTATCGCTTTTTAAACCTAAAAATATGCGAAAACTGGCTACGTAACGTGAATAAGTCATGGTTTTCTCTGTGACGTTTCGTGAGCTCTGCCTATCCCTTTTGGGAATTGGCGTGATTGTATGTTTAGCTACTTAGACTCTTTGACACTAGTGCCGCAATTCTTTCGCGAATCTTATGCAAAATCGCGAATAGCTCGAATCGAAAATTGTAAGTGTCGAATCTTCCACATTCTTTGGTAACTTGTAAAAAAAAATCGACTTCGAAAACTCTTCATTCCTTGCTAAGAATAAACACAAAAAATTCAACTACATGAAACTCATTTCGTACTTAATTTACATTCACACTTTCTGACGTTTCTAGTTAGACAGTGGCAGGTATAGTATAGTCTATCTCGCGCGCATCTCTACCTACTGGCGCTCAGTCATACTAAGCCGGCTGCAACATGCTCACCTGTCGCACGACGCCGTGGAGTGCGTGTCGTCGTCGGACGACACGAAGTCGCTGTCGTTCTTCAGCGACAACGACTGGTAGGCGTCGGCGGCGGCCTTCTCCGGCAAGTCGCGCTGCTCGCACGTGATGATTAGAGGCTTACGCGAGCGCGGCGTCATTATAGACTCCTGGAAAATTTAAGATTTTGTTGGCTAAAGAACGGTCGTAGAGCACAGAGAAATTCGCTATGCTCCGCCAACGGTATTTAACTTAGCAATACGTTGGTACATGCGCTTGTACTAGGGATATTACGGACCATCCGTAAGAAAATTCAACAACTGCCTTCGCTTTTAATATATAATGCAGTTTATGCGGTTGCGAACTTCAAACAAGTCCATAAAAGGAACGAATTCGCGGCGGCTCGTGCCGCCCTCGTATTTTTCTTATTACCAAGGGAGGTCCAATCCGCAGTTTAGGTCTCGTGAAAGGTCAACGACGAGCAAGTATCGGTAAAAAGAGACAACAAGAGTAGATCTTTTGGCTCAGGATGACTTCGGCCACAGTTTCATTTCGTCACCTTCTTAAGTCGTCCACAGTGCCATGTCGTCAGCCTACAATTCCTAAATCGTCACCTTCCTAACTCGTCCACTTTCTGATGTCGTCAATACCCCATTTTGTCTACATTCCTATTTTGACCACAGTGCCAACTCGTTCACTTTCTGATATCGTCAATGTCCCATTTTTGTCTACATTCCTATTTCGACCAAAGTGCCAACTCGTCCACTTTCTGATATCGACCTCAGTGCTACTTGGTCAGCATCTCCAGTGCCAACTCGTCCGCCTTCCTATATCGACCACAGTGCCAACTCGTCCGCATTCCTACCACAGTGGTACGATAAAAACGATAAAGTAGTCTACTAAAAGGCAGTGCTTTTTAACCGACTTCAAAAAGGAGGAGGTTCTCAATTCGACCAATTTTTTTTTTTTGTGTATGTTACTCGATAGCTCGGAGACCCGTGGACCGATTTTATTTTTTTTTTTAATTGAAAGGGTATAACTTGAAATTGGTCCCATTGGCACGAACCCGGCACCACACTTGCCTAAGTAATGATAATTTTGCTAAGTGTATATATACATAGTTGACGAGTTAGCACTGTGGTCTAAATAGGAATGTTGACCAGTTGGCACTGTGGTCTAAATAGTAATTGTTGACGAGTTGGCACTGTGGTCTAAATAGTAATGTTGACGAGTTGACACCGTAGACTAATTAGGAATGTTGACGAATTGGCATTGTAGTCTAATTACGAATGTAAACGAGTTGATACAGAGGCCCACGTAGGTAAGCGGACGAAGTAGGGAAGTGACGACATAGGAATGCTGGCGAATCGGAACAGTATACCATATGCGAATGAGAACGAGTTAAGAAGGTGACGAAATGGAACTGTGGCCGAAGTCATCCTGAGCCGATCTTTTTTATACTTTTTATCAATAACTTACCTGAATATTTACCTGATAAAGTTTGATAGTTTCGAAATGTCGTTTTGTTTTATTTGAAGGACCTAAACTAATTACCTAATTGTAGGAAAAACATCAACACTATCGGATGCAGAGTTGTTATTCGGAATGATTAGTTGAAGATCATGATTTGGAAAAGAGACATTGGAAAAAGAACAAGTATAAAAAATTCCAGGCGTATCGAAACAGAAAGATGATATAACACACACAATGCCAACTAGTCACATCAAAGTAAAACAAAAAGTAAATATGCAGATATCTGAGATATTATCTGACACAAGAAGAGTGTATAACCTTAAATCAATTGATTACTTCACCAATGTGACCCTTTGAAGTGACTAGCATCGACAATTAGCAACATGCGACACAAACCTGCATAGCCTTAGACAACTTCTGCGTAGACTTCGTTATAGGCGACATGGACGCTCTCCTAAAGTTGACAGTGTACGGCGTCGCACAATCCTCGACTATCGGCGCTTCGGGCAACCCCGGAGTGCTCGTGAGATAGTGCATTCGGAATTCTTCGTCCCTCGGCCTTTTCTTTGGGGTCTCCTGTATCGGACTATCGTGCGACAATTCGTTCTCCGAGCCTGTGTCTTGCTCGTCAAAACACGACACACAAGAAGTCGGCGTAGCACGTATTACAGTGTGTCGCTTCTGATATTTTTTATTGACATTCTGTGAAGCCGATAGGAGCTTGGAACGGAACAGTCTGGAACCTTTTTTGGTGTTCTTTGGAGTCTCAGCGTTATCTATCATGCTGAGATTGGGCTCAGAAACAAATTTGGGGCTTTGTTTTCTGCGGCGGCTTATAGCCCCTTCAGACAATGTGCTTTCATTGCTCGCGTCGGACTCATATTCGTCATCGTCTAGTGATTCGGAACTGGTGATTTTGTGCGCCAAGTTCTTAAGAACAATGTTCTTGTGCAACACTTCGGTTTTGTCGTCAAGGCGCTTTGCTTTGCATTTCTGGGGAAAGGCATGCGTTTAGCACATGATGCGGGTTAGACAGACACAGACAGAAGGATTAATGTTGAATTGGGTAACATTTAACGTTTAGATAGATGGACACACATTAAGACAAGAATGCTGATGATGCTGGTTATAGAGAAATAATGATCATGAAATGGACGGCATCCATAGATAGAAACAGATACTTTTGGACAAGGATGTTTTAGATAAGAAAAACGGGTCAGTTCAATTAGCGAAATAAATGGATGATTTCAACTCAAAACGAGTTCAACTCGACATGTTTCAGACTAGTCCATAGTCTTTTAAACTTGATCTGAAATGTGAGCTATCTGTTTATTTCCCAATTACTGTGTATCATGGTTATTTCATGTTTAAAGCTATTCTATTGTCCGGAAATCGTGTGTTTTTGAGCGTGCGCGAACTACGTGCAAGATCTCAAATAGATTCATATTAGTATGTATTGGATCGGGCAGTGGTGGACACTGATGGCACAACCCCTTTCCAATCTGATAAAAAAAAATATAGATAACATTTGAGGGCTATTTCTTTTTTCCATCTCCGGTAATCTAAACCGTTGGTAGATTTAACATTAAACGTGTCGTTGGAAAATTTCCGGACAATACAACTTAGTTTATCCGTTTTTCTTAAATAATCATCAGAGTTTTAGTTTTAAAATGAACTTGAGGATCAATACTAAAACATTCAAAGTATAATACAATCATAAGCAGTGCTGAACTCATAACTCCAGAAAAGCCTACCTCTTCAACTGAGTTCATGACAGCACCGGACCCTTTCTTTGGCGTCTTGTTGAGCAATCCCTTGTTGAAGATGTGCCGTTTGATGGAGTCGCCGAAACTACGCGAGCCCGCGACTTTGCCCGTCCGCTGGATCTGTATCGGGGTGCCTGTAACATTTTTATCGACGATGATGATATTCGAGCGTTTGAACCGCTATCATTATTCTCCACACTTTTCTGCTAGATGTATTGAGAAATCGATACAGTACGTCATTATACTGTATTCGTGTTTAATGCCAGATTCGTTTTATACACACACTATATGACGCACTTTTCTATGATATTATTTTCTATCTACTAAAAAATTGTTCGCGTTTCAAACGCGCGAATATTCACCTGATGGACAACGTACAGTGACAATGCTTAAAAAAACTGATAGAAAGGTGGGGCCTGAACCCACGACCCACGACCCTTGAAATCCGCACCATCGTGGTACAGTCAACCCCAAAATATTGCCTCGGCCAAACTGCCAAGAACATGGTGCATTTTTCTGTCCCGAATTTCTTTTAATTTAGGACAGCTGATCCAGTTAACGAACGACTTCACATGCGTCTAAGACACACTAGGCAACCGGTCCTTATCGTGTCCGTTCTGCCGGTTGAAGTGTTTGATGAGGCTGTACGCATGAACATACAGAATGTGCGCGTAGTGTGCCGCCATCTTGTTTAGGTGTAATGTACCGCCATCTTGTTTAGGTTTAGCTCACGTACCGTATCCGTTCTGCCGGTTGAAGTGCTTGATGAGGCGACGTTTGTGCGCAGAATCCGGTAACGCCTGTATGTGCGCGTAAAGCTGCGCGAGCGCCGTGTCCGTAGGGTTCGACGAGTGTTCCGCCGCCGAGCGCCCGCGGTCCACGAATGTGTACACCGTGCTTGCTGCTGTCCTGGTAACAAAGGTGGCTGTTAGAGAGAGGTTTATTTCATTCGAGAGAAAAAAACATATCAACGTGACTCAGGCTTCCGTAGCAGCAAATAACATAATGTAAAAGTTAACTACATGTTTTTATTGTACATGTTGATTGAAGCTTTTTTTGTATGACGTGTATTTTGTTCAATAGAGTATTTACTTACTTATAACACACAATATCAAAATTTTTACTAAATAGTTTTCAGCAACAAAAACTTTTTAATCGCAATGACTTGAGCAAGTTGTCATTTCTCGCTGAATTGGAAACACTGAACCTATGCGTGTACCCCTTCGTTCCCTCTTCGTGGTGTTTTCAAACCTTCTACTTCTACTAACTTGTCAGAGATACTCTCGTCCAGGTGTTGTCTGGAGTCTCTAGCGCTCAGGTAGGCCGCCGCGTCGGTCACGAGCGGCGCCGGCGCGCGGAACAGACTCGGCGCTAATCGGATCATTAGACTGATGACGGGAGAGAGCGCTATGGCATCCGCGTGGAACGTTTCCGGTGATAGCTGGAACAATTTTTTTTTTGTTTGAGGATCAAACTGTATAGTCCCCTGCAACCTTTTAGCTGGAAAAGCGCTGCGCGAATTTGCTACAAACATACATTCACGATCATGTTCCCAATTGGGGTAGGCAGAGCACATTAAATGTGACAGACAGAACCATGAATATGACTATTACATGTTTTGCAACAACTTCTAGCATAATTTTAGATTTGAAAACAGATGAAAAAGGTATTATAATAGTGATGGATTGCTAGTCTGTCGCCTAATGCATACCTAAAAATCCATAGTTGCCTCTTACGACATCCATGGTAGATAGACATGGAGGGGTGTTATTCTAAACCCAACACCACACAGTATATCTATTATCTACTTTCTTAATTAATTGTATGCTTCACTTTTAATTCGCCTACAGATCACTGCAATAAGGCAGTAGATACATTTAATTCCATACCTTCCTTGGACACAAGAGATGCGGCGTGAACATAGTGGCAAGCGTATCAGGAGACATTCTATTGGACGCTTCATTGTCGGCAACCAGCCTCAGCAGCGTCAGAAGCCTCTGAAGGAAGTTTCTGTGCAGCGGAGTTAGAAGTAGGAGTAGGAGTTGCAATGCTGTGAGGAGTTTGGGCTCAGCTGGCTCTGCCGTTGGCGGGTATTGAGCTGAAAGAGAAATATCATTGTATCAGCCATCAGTTGGACGTATTAAAGCAGAAACGTTCCAACCCACAATTCACGCCTAATTAAAATAACATAAGTTACATACATTTTGACACCTATAAATCATTTTATTTCGGAGTGATATGCGGGTTGGAACGTTTCTGCTAAAATACGTCCAGTTGAACGTTGAACATTGTCTCACTAATAGACTTTAGGCACAAAACAAATGGGTATAGAAGTCAAGTGTGTGTACTTAATTTTTGTACCAATGTTCACATTTCCGGTAGTTCCTTTTGAAAAGGTTGTAGAATTATTAACGGACATGCATCTCAAGCGGACGGCAATAACTCTCGGACTGGTCCTAACTGTACCGAGATGTTGTCTGTGAAACCTGTGTTTGTTGCTCCAGCACACTTTGTATAGATATTGACTTCTATATATAATAATAAGCCCTTTATTTATTCTGAGGATAGAGTTGATATACAATTATTTTTAGACTTTGTGTAGCTATAAAATGTCTCTAATCTCAGTGTGCCTCCTGGCATAGGCCTCCTCTAGCGATTTCCATTGTGGCCTGTCTTGTGTTATCCGTCTCCACGTTGGACCGACGGTCATTTTGATGTCATCCTCCCATCTTATACATTGTCTTCCCCGGCTTCTCTTCCCATCTCTAGGGTACCACTCTGAAACTGCCTTACACCACCATTCAATAATCAATGGTGTATTGACTTCTATACCTATCTATTTTGTGATGGCAATAAGAGATTCTATGCAGACGGATCTAGTGAGCGACAACTATTTTGTCAAAATTATAAGATCACTTACTAGCTAAAGTGCAGTATGTCTGATAATACTGGTCCATGAGTAAAGGCTGCGGCAGTTCTGCCAGGAAACCTTTCAGCACGGAAGCGCAGTCGTGCACGGAGAAGCGACCCTCATCCAGGTCAAGACTCGAGCCCGTGAGAAGCAACTGGCGTAGCTCTTGCTGCCTACTCAAGGATCCCGTGCGACGGAATATGCCCTCTTGTGTTACATCTGGAAAGTAAATAAGACAATTATTTACATTTGTATTGTTATACCTAATTTCACTGAGAGTTGAAGTGATTGAAAATCATGCCACTGCACCACACCTTTCATTTTTAACTCAGTGTGTTTGAAACTTAAATAAATAATACTACTTACTTTCTGGCTTTGACAGAAAATCTATCAACTCGTTCAGCCTCAAAATGCCATCTTCAGTGATGGAGTTTGTTTCCCCACCAGCTTTAGCACCATTGCCATTGGCTTGACTAGAAATAGGTGCAGTATTCTTCACTTTCTTATGAAAATTCCATCTAAATTGCTTTGGTTTATCTGCTGAACAATCAACACTGTAAAATAAAATTTTGATTGTTTAAAATACAAAAATAATAAATAAACAGTTTTATGAAGTGACACAAGTGAATGCATCCAAAATCAGCTCATTTTAACAAAAAAATATGTAGAGTAATAATTAAGAAATCCATATCGTCAGTGGAAGGAAAAAACGCTAAAGCGCCAAGTATCTACATGGCGCTTTAGCGTTTTTTCCTTTCCACTGACGATATAGAGTAGTTGCGCTTTAAGTCCACACCCATTCTAAGTGATAATCATGTTAAAAGGAAATAAAAACCGGAAGACATTGACCTATCTTCAAAACTTAAAAAAAAAGATGACAGGGTGATATGGTATCTGCTGACCCTGTCCTGTCCTGTCCCAATTAAAGGAATTAAAAAAGGGAATAATACTGGTATAGAACGGAAGTGCGGCTTGACAATAATAAAGTAACTCCTGTACTTACTCAAGATAACATGTTCAGAAATACTTACTCGTCAGTGTTTATATCTACCACAAAAGATAAGTGCATGCGTACTAAAGTGAAGAATTGGTCTAAATTCTCTTTACGCAGTCTTTCTATCAATACATCAGGAGAGGTCATTTTAACTTGAAAAAACCTTCACACATTTACTACAACGGGGTACTCTTCTGTTTACACTGTGTTGGGCACATGGTTATCACAAACAAGCTATGTTTTAAAAGATGTATGTATTATACTTGTGTAAATGAAAACATAATAGTATATTCTATTTAGAAAACATCTTTATTTTAATTTATCTTTATGAGTAGATCCGCCGTTTTTATTGTTTTCAAACGTCATGTTTGTCACAATCACAACGGCTATGTACGTTCTGAAACTGAAAAAAAAAGTAAGACTCGACAAATTTAAAAAATTGTTACGTAGGTTTATATGAGGTTTACTACTTGACTGCAGATTTTGGTCGCACTAGCTTTGTACGGCATTAAATTAAACTATAAATTCAAATAAATAGTTTGCAAAAGACACGTCATGATTTATTACGTTCAGCCCGCAGGTTGATCCCAATATTTCGGCCGACGGTTCACACGTTCGCTAAACGATGGCTAAATGCAGAAACGTTTTTTTTAAGATTTTTACAAAATTACCTTAGAAAGTTACAAATATAATCAATCAAAGCTGGGGCATGTTACGAAGAAATGAGGTATTCGAACGATTCCAATGTACTGTTCAAGACACCCTAAAAAACGCTTAAAACTTTTGATAGATATTACTAAAAAATCCGGCCAAGTGCGAGTCGGACTCATACTCGAAGGGTTCTGTACCATTGACTAGGTAAAGGAAAGGTAAATTGCGGTTCATAACGTATCGAGAAAAAACTACTTAATCTCATTCAAACCAATTTTCTGTGAAAGTTTTATATTTTTTTAGATGTATCATTCAACTATTTTAAAAGTAAGGTGGGACTTAAGATCAATATTTTTCGGTTTGGAAAAAATGAAATAGTTACTCCACATTATAGGTATGACGAATTTTATTTTTTGAGTTTCAGTGAGTATGGGAAACCCCAAATTTTCTTGGTTTTCTTTATAATCTTAAACTGTGAAAATCTTAACGTAGTTCAGAAAATACAAACATCTCCTTACCAAATTTTAGCAGCCCATGTCTTAGTTTCGGGAAAAAGTGGCTGTTGCATAAAATATATGGCTAGACAGACAGACATGATGAATTTATAAACATTCTGTTTTTTCCATTTCGCTACAGAACCCTAAAAATAAGTCTTAGACCTGTTTTCTACCTGTAAATCTGTATTTTTTTTCCAACCCGTGTTTTCATAAAAATCATTATTGCTATGGTTTTATGTGTCAAATTGAAATTGGAAGTTTTTTTTTTCAATATTCACCAGCTTAGAAACATTTCACAACTGTGTGAAAACTAATAACATAAAATAAATAAATGTAACAATTATCTATACAAATATACAATATTATATTATACAAATTCTAAATATAAAAGAAAGTTTAGCAAACCCGTAATAAAATAAAACTCAAATACAGTCTTAATTAAATAAAGATTAGTAATATATTTTATAAACAAGTCTTAAAAGGTAGAGTATACACAGGAACGGACATCTAAAACATGTCATCATGCCCCATTTCTGCAAGTAAATTCAAGCCTCTCTCTTTGAGTGCCTTTGAGAGTAACTTCTGTTGTTCTATCTTGGCATCCTGCTCTTTTCTTTGAGCATCTAATATGTCATCTACTGATACTTCTGTTAGTGGCAGAGTCTCTTCCTTGTCTTTGTCCTGCGAAAAAAAAACAATGACTCATTAAGCCATCCCACAATTTGCTTTAGATTCTACCTTTCCAAACGAGTTGTCCAAAATTGACATCAGACACATGCTGTAATTTCATTTGGAGTTGTAATTTATTTCAAGTATAGTCCTCCACGTCAAATTTTTGGCAAGATTTTTTGTAATATGGGTAAGTTCATGCATTACTTTATACATGAAAAAAGTGATGAGTGAACACAACAAAACATCTTGCCACATTATATGCTGGTAACTATAAGCTTTGTCTTGATTGCGCAATGTGAACGTTAAATAATGAGCAAACTAACAAAGTAATACAATTACGAACAAAACAAAAATACTGAAGGAATCCACACTGGATAATCCTTTGACACACCCAGTGAGATTAAATCAAAGGTATTAGTTATTACTGTTTCTTTGATATTTTACTTTGTGAAAAAGTACTTATCTTATGAGATATTTCAAGTAATCTGCCTACCCCTTTGGAATACAGGCCAGATGGTGGTATACATATGTATGAAGTTAAACTGAAGTTATCAGTACTTACTATTTCTCCTAGTAATACAACATTTTCGCCTCGAACAATGAAAATGCCCCGTGGGATATCACCATACTCTTTTCCCACGTGAATTCTTTCTATCGTCTTGTGAAGAACTAAATTCGCGAACTGATCCACGCAGCGGAGGTATCCAATCAATGTTCGCCCATCTCGCAGCAAAACCATAAGTTTCTCTTCATGAAATATAAAGCATTAGAATAAAAACAACATGAAATTTACATGAAGTGCACAAATGTAATAAAAGGAACATACTGTCTAATTCATCAAGTAAATGAGCTGTGCCCGCTAAAGGGTTGACGTTGTTAGACATATTCATGTTAACTTATTTTATTTTATCATGAAAACAAATCGTATTTCGCTGAATCTGATTCCAGACTACGAAACGAAAACGAATACGAATTAGTTAAATGTCACGCATCACGCACGCACGTCAATCAATCACAGCACGAAAGTGACATTTAAGGGGCATATTTTATCAGCAAATTTTGTACATGGTCTCAATCAGCAAAGTAGTCTGAATTTTCATGTAATTCGGGAGCGGGGAATGTAGAATTTAGCTGAATTTAGTGTTTGATACTAAAAATAAAATGAAAAATACGTAGTATTAAGTTTAATAGAAATTGATTTATGATGTTGGTTTTAATCAATAAAACGTGTCTCAATACCGTGTCTCGAACAAACCCAATGGCGACAAAAGTTTGACAGAACTGCATTGCAGCTGGCTGTCATAAAACTCTTGCAGCGTTTTCGAATACGGTTTTTATTTTCAGTGGCGTACTGAATAAGCACAACGTCTGAAGTGTGTTGATATGTTATACTGTGCCCACTGCTTAGCGACTAGTTTACAAATAAGACGCATCAGTATCTGAAATGGAGCTAGACGATGAGCTCAAATCTGGTTGTTTGTTGTTTCCTGCAGCCGGAGGGAATGTGTTTTGTAAATTGCCTAAAAAGGTAACAGTGTTATGGTATTTTTTTAATCAATATCTGAATATTATGCAGGTGTTACGATGAAAGTTACGACAGAGTGAATCACGCAGAAACTAGTGGCACGCGATTTACGTTACGACACTGTTTAGGAAGGTGTGAGTCACATGTTGAAGGCAGCAATGTGCCATGTAGCTTGTACTTCCGATTGCCTGTTACTTTTTTTGAAACCTCAATTTTGCGTATTTAGCATAATTTTTGTTCCCTTTTATGGTTTACCTGGATTTTAATATGATGATTTATTGATTTTACATTGTGTCTTTGACTTTACTCACTTATATGCCTAACTACGGTAATTCTATCTACGTACTTGGGGTTAAATGTTACAAAAACACGGGTATAAAGACCTGTGTATTTAAAATGCTCCAACAAATAAATGAAAATCCAAATACATTAAATTACTTTTATTACTCATCCACTTTTATATTTACAAAAGTGTGTTTGCATTTTCAGAAAAATTTGCAACAGAAATACTGCATATTGCTCAACTCCAGCAAACAAGGTATAGAACGCTTGGAAATTTATGATAACAAAGAAGACCTGAATACTGGTGCTATCCCTAAAATAATAACCCTTGAGAACTGTATAAAAATAACACATTCTAGTCCAAACATTATAACTGTACTTACCAAGTCACACACTCAGCAATTTTGTGCACACTCTGAACCTGAAACCTTGGAATGGGTGAAGGCTTTACAGTCTGTAGCGTTTAAGGGACGAGATGTAAGTCCAGTCAGGTGTGATGAGGACAATGACCTTTATTGTTCGTCAGGTGAAGGAGTATTCTCCGTCAAAATGAGTCCCTCTGATGCCTCAACCAGGTGTGGCCTGGAGCCAATTCGGTACTTGTTGCTTCTCACAACTACAGCCATTGAATTAAGAGACTTGAATGACAGCAAGCTGTATGCCACCTGGCCGTACAGGTATATAAGACGTTACGGATACAGACAGGGTAAATTCACTTTTGAAGCAGGCAGAAAATGTGACACGGGTGAGGGTATCTTTCATTTGGAACACCCAAACCAATCAGAAATATTTAAATGTGTTTCCTTAAAAATGAAAACCATGAAACAGATGATTGGCAGTGAGCTCAACAGTCCTGATCACAGCGAATTTAATATACAGGCCAGTCACAATTTATTCCCTGGATCTAGGAGTCCTCTGGTTGCAGCAAGACCTGATGATTTGAGCCTAAGTTCTCTTTCCTTCAAGACAGCACCCTCAAGTCAACAGAGTTCCTTTTCAGAAAGGGACAGTGCACCCCTGTTGATGCCCAAGCCAGCTCTCAAACCCAAGCCTCAAAAGCCTCCCCGTAAAATAATCAACATGCCCAAAAGCATTGTTAAGGATTTAGGTAGTTCAACAGATGACAGTATTGATTTTGGGCGCTACAAGAAACTTGAAAACTACGAGCCCATCGAACAAGTTAAAATGGAACCCAGCCCAACTTCTGTGCCATATGACAGAGTGGAAGTTCGTAGTGAGGCATGGAAAACATTGGGCATTGATGACCCTGATCACACAGAGTTTACACCCAATTTAGGTGACAACCCTAACTGCATGAAACTAATATCCCGATCCCAAGACAATTTGAACAATTCCGGTCCTGAAGGTTCTCGAATTATTCTCCTACCCAGCCCCATTGTTGAACCGGAAGATGAGAACTATGACAGGCTTCAGTATTTCGGTTCCACTAGTAAATTGAATAAGTCTTCTCGTTACAAGAAAATTGAGGCCAGGCCGACGACTTTGATTCCTGGTGAACCAAAAAGCAAAGATACTTGGAATGATTATGATGAGGTTGAAAATGTAATGCAGACTGCAAGGCTGGCTGATGATTCTCATTTGGGTTACGGAATGATCCGGAAATTGAATACTCCAGGGCCACAGGTGCCGACTGCAGCTCAAGCACAGGCCTTACAGAACCAAGTGGGTCTGGAGGAAGTTACTCACAACAACTGCAACGGTACAGACTATGCAGTTGTCAGCCGCCCAAAAAGAGTGTAAAATAAGTGTAGACGTAAGTGATCCATCGAATATTAGAATTATACTAAGACTGAAATTATACAAAAACTGAAATTCGAATAAATGGAGATTATTTCGGTTTCTTATTAAAATTTTAGAAAGAATGGATTAAGGCATTCTTGAATATTTTTTGAATTATTAATACTTGACTGTAGAAAGACTTTGCATTCCATATATACTTTCCACAAATTAGTTAAGTGCTTTTATGTTTTTGTAAGTCCATTTTGTATTGTACAGTTTGTACATGAGCACTTTCTCAAAATTTTTGCCTTAACATAGTTTGTGTTATTTTCTGCACCTTTTATATTATTTCTAGTCAGGATTTAGTGCTTTTTCCGTACATGAGAGAAAATTAAAAAAGTATGGAATTTCGCGAATTTTTTTCTTCTCCCAATTGAATGGAAAGAGCTTGTGATTCTGAGTAGAAATTACATAATTTTTTAGAAAATATTACAAAATATGTAGTGGCAATTTTTTTTAGAAAAAATGTTCACATAACATAATTTTTAATGTTTCTATGAGATATTAACAGGATACCATGTGATTTCACTGTGCCTTATTACTGCTAGGTTAGGAATATTTTGTATGATTACCACAGTGACAAGTCTACCAGTTGGTGCCAATTTTAATATTTTATACAGTCTAATATAGTATTATATTTATACCTATTTGAATTATGTCCACTTTTGCGAAAAAGATGGCATCTGATTTTTTATTGTTCAATTTGTATTATCTACTGCTCTAGTTATAATGAAAACCATTTATAAAGAAATCTGATATTTGATAACACTGCAAATCTCACTTTAAAAAAAACTTAAAATGTACATACATTGCTTGTACGAATTTCTCCAAACTTAAACTATGAAAATCTCCCATTATTGCTATTTTTCAGTTTATCTGTCTTGTACACTATTCTACACTTTCCGATTTCTAGATCTAGCTGTTCTGTTCTATTTACTTAGTCTAATCTATTCTAGTCATTTTATTCACTTTTCTCCAGATCATCTTTATTCTTCATATCATCATATCATGTTAAGTTGTATTTTGATTATGTGACTATTTCGCATTTTTAACATACTACCCTACATACTTTACCATACTTTGACTTCAACAAAATTTTCTCTCTCACTTTCTTGCAATAACTCTTTTGTCCTTTATTTTACTACTTAAAAATATTTCTTACTACTTACTAATCTGTTGTGTTGATATAATGTTACTCTTTGACTGCTATTCTTTTTATTTAATCTTCTATGCAAAATAGTTATTCAGTTAAGAAAAAATGTGGTCAATTCATCTAGGTTTAGGAAAACTAAAGTATTGAATACCTTTTAGATGAGAATTAAGAAATGTACCACATTTCATTCTCTTTCAATTGAATGTTTTTAAATGATACTAATAAAAAATCCAAAAAAAGAGAACATAGATCAGTGTCTAAGCATATAAGGAGTTAAATATCTTTACTTGCTGTATGAAGTGGTGCTAACTTACTATTATAAAAAAAAAAACAGTTTAATAGGTGCTTGTTCCATGTATTACTGCAAAATATAGTATTTTGTAAAAGCAGTGTTATCAATTATCAAGGATTTGTAGTTATGTAGTTCATACTAGACACCTACTTATAGAGTACATACCACATTGTTTTTATAAATGTTAACTTTTATAAAAAGCCATATTTTTGTGACTTATTTTAAAACCTGAGAGTATTGATAAATAAATCATAATCAATTATTTTGTTGTATCTTTTTATTACTTACAAAGATTTGGAATCTATTTGAAAACATAAAAAGTCAATACCTATTTATTACTTTCTATACATTTATTCTATGGAATTTAACAAAGTATAAACTAATAAGTTGCAGCCATCTTAATTTAGTGCAGTTTGTGTAATTAACTAATTCTGACTTCGTTTCACCCAAAATCCTATAAAAAGGACAGAAATTTCATAATAAGTATTTTAAAATAATACAATCAAAATATGAAGCTAAGGTATGTCATGACACAATACAAGTTTCTTTTGCTGGCTATGTAAAAACTCCATAGTCATCCATTTATCATTTCTATAGGGTGACTGCACCAGTAATGGACATAGAACCAGTAATGGACAATGACTCTTTATTTACTACCCACTAAGGAAAAGTCATTTGTTTTAGAACAATCAATTCACAACTCTATGGTCTTCAAATTATGAATGAAGTGTCCATCACTGGTGCTTGTCAACTTAAACCGTCCATAACTGGTGCCGTCACCCTACCTAAATCAAAGTATGTAATTAAAAAACTTGGGACTTTATTAAGACTTTGTATAGTGGTCTGGTTAAACTGATTGCCAAGAACACATTCAAGCCAATTTAACATTTTGAATGCAGACAGTGGAACTGCTTTCCAGTCTATTTTAATTCAATAACTACGCTACAACCACACAAAAAAAACAACTACAGAACACAAAGTATTTTTTTAAACTACATTATCAATGTTGATTAGACTGTATAGCTGACCAGCAGCACAAATGATGCTCAATTTTTTTTAATGTCCCTGTTGGACTAAAAAGACTCTTTAGTTTTGATCAATTCTGTTGCAATAAATTCAAGATCTTGCGACAAAATCTTTTGCACAGTTTCTCCCTTTTCTGCCATAATGTCTTCTATGTTCTTCTTGCCGTTCATGTCACTGAACCAGTTCAGATTATCAGCAATGAGGTGTCTATTCTCGCAACCGTCGCAATTTACAATCACTACTCCCTTGTAATACGCCAGTTTGGTGATGAATTTCACGCTTCTGGTGTTGCATTTTTTACAAGTGTACATGAGTTGGAATTTTCCTTCATACTGGCTTTTTTCCTTTGGTTCGACATCTGTGTATTTTGTAGTGGCCGTGCTGAAGCTCCTAGGCGATTGAATCTTAGGTGTAGATGATGCTGTTGCCGCTGGAATCATCAGCCTTCTTCCGAAATAAGAGTTTCCATTGCTCGGAAAGAACACAACACTGTTTAACAGTCGTGGTTTGTGGTATTTAACCACAAAGT
Organism: Adoxophyes honmai; assembly: GCA_005406045.1. Taxonomy (NCBI): domain Eukaryota; kingdom Metazoa; phylum Arthropoda; class Insecta; order Lepidoptera; family Tortricidae; genus Adoxophyes; species Adoxophyes honmai. The sequence goes on from BHDV01012456.1 coordinate 184,674, forward strand.
CTATCAAAGTTTTCTGCGACATGCTTGAATTAAATAAATATCAATCAAAATTTCTAAAACTATTGCGCCACTTTAGTCGAATTTTACAAAATAACATCGAGGTGAAACGCAGCGCATGCAGTTTGACAGCTTTTGACAGGACAGCGTGTGACAGCTGTCACATGGCTGCAGTGTTTGTTTCAAATACTCGAGAAAACGCTGAAAATTAACACTAAAAAAATAATTTGACGTTTGTTTGTCGGTTCGACTTCGATATTCTATCATATTAAAAAAAGTAACGTAACCTAAAATTAAGCGTATAATTTCTGTTTATTAATATAAAACTGTTGATAAATAATTCAAATGGAATAAATTAAATAAGTATATCAAATTCGTAAGTGTATAAAATGCTGGGTATGCTGTAGTTTCGAATTTTATCTTATTTGAAGTTCTATTCAAGGAATTACAAGTTTTCGTTTGTAAATCTATAAAAATGGCTTCTGTGTGGCAAACTCCTGAACTTTCTGATGAAATAATAAGAAGTGATGAGATATTGGAGAAAACAACATGTATTGTAGCGGGTAAGTTACTTTTATATTAAAAATATTTCGTCAACCTTTAAGGTTAAGTACGTTTACACGAAACCTTGAAACTTATATTCGCTATTTACGTATTTTTATCAGCAGTTGTTTGTTAACAAGCCGTCTATGTCACTATTAATCTGACTAATGTTGGTGATAATAATCCAATGTAACTTGACCATGACCCTATAAGAAAACATACAATATGTACCTAATTTTTCTTTTCAGATATAGTATCAGCGCAAATAGACATAACGCGCCTAGTAGAAAACATGGCAGGCGTACTCACAAATAAAGATGCAGAACACCGCGAAAAAGGCATGCGCTTCTTCACAAAAGTATTAAAAGAATTGACAAAAGGTTACCTATCGCAAAAGCAAGTGGCATTCATATCAAAATTTTATACTGACCGTTTAAAAGACAATCATAGAGTTATACCACCTGTTTTGGAAGGATATTTAGCTATTATAGAAATGGAGAACTATGACATGCAAAGTAGCGGAGAGTTTTTGAGAGTATTGTTCAGAGAAGTGGCATGCCAATCCCAAGTTAGAGAAGATAGACAGAACATTTACTTGATTATCAAGAAGCTGCTTGAGAAAGATGCTGAATGTAAGTAACTTTCCATTAATTCAGATGTTATTATGTTACAATTTAATTGTTTCTTCTATCAATAGATTATTTCTTGTTACCTATTTATATATGGAAATATATGATTGCTTTCATGTCAGTGGCTATGTTAGACTGCAAATTCTTAATGACACACATTTTTATTAATATGCTTAAAATGTATCATTTCAGATATGAAATCAATGGGACCAGACTTTGTCTATGGCTTCATTTCAGCAATGGATGGTGAAAGAGATCCACGGAACCTGTTTTTCCTCTTTGCATTCCTACCAACATTCTTAAGACACATACCACTCGGCCATTTAGTTGACGAAATGTTTGAAGTGATATCTTGTTACTACCCAATTGACTTTCATCCATCACCTGATGACCCCCAGGCAGTATCGCGGCAAGATTTAGCCAACGAGCTGGGGCCTTGTCTGTGTGCAACACCAGAGTTTGGAGAGCAATGTTTGATTTTGCTGATAGAAAAGTTAGATTCTAGCCTACGCACTGCTAAAATGGATTCACTAAAACTACTGGTTTGTTTCTTTAGTTTTGTTACCTGATAACTCTCAATGAGTTGAACAGATATATAATTCTTCTATACCTTTTACAGACTCTAAGCTGCAAGACATTCAAAGCAGAGGCATATGGACCGTTCCTCAAAGCCTTATGGGCATCATTGAATAGGGAAATATCTCATAAAACAGATGACGAACTCAAACTGGCTGCCCATGAAGCTTTATCAACTCTCATTGCTAAATTAGCAACCACAGCCAACACAGATCAAGCATTTGAAAACTTTATCAAAGTCATACTTATATCTATGCAGACAGCTATAGCTGAGTCATCAACTGTTGCTCAATTGGTACAAGCCACAAAAGTGTTGCTCACAACCGCAAATGCTTCCAAAGAATCGTGCGCTATAGTCACCAGGTCAATGATACCAGCTGCACTAGCATATTATGGACTCAATCAGTTGCCAAAACTACAGATTGCCACATTAGACTTCCTAGGAGATCTCAATGACATAGCTAAACTTTGGGAAGTCATTGATCAAATAGAAAAGCAAGTCATAGAAATACCGCAACTGTGCTTGACTGCTGTTAGCCAACCATCCAAGGAATACCAAATAGCTGGATTTAAAACATTGATTAGAGTGAAAAATGTGTTGCAGCCTGAGCTTGTGTTGCCGTTTGTTGAAGTGCTGATACACAATATTCAACACAGTCAAGAAAATGATGTTCTAAGTGTCAGTGTTGAGGCTGTACATGCAATCGCAAGAAAGTATCCGGAGTTGATCATGAGCTATGTTGTCAAAGGTAAATGTGATTTAGACAATCTGACTAAAGACAAAGATGCGTTACAGAAGAGGCTGAACTTGCTTTCGAATTTGGCTAGCATAGACGCCTTCACAAAGGTTATAATTGAAGAAATGTTGAAGGTAATAACATCGGATGATCAAGATGCGTCCAAAGTAGTTGAAGCACTCAGCGAGTCAATGTCAAACACGAGTTTGTATACATATCAAAAGGTGACCCAAATCGAAAGCGATCATGGTCTCATTGATTCAATATTAATGTGGCTTTTGAAAGAGCTAAGCTCAACTCCTAAAGATTCCCTCACACATGGTTTCACATTAATAGCCAATACAATGGCCAGTTTGCCGGTCGAAAAACAGCAAGCAGTACTGTCAAAGCACATACAATTTGTGCTAGAAAAATCTAAGACTGAAGAACCCTATTTCCTTGTGTTGGAATGCTTGTATAATTCGTTACATGAAACTTTGTATGAAGAAAATTTTCCTGAGATTATGTCCTTGAGTCTTCAATGGGCTCTTCTAAGTAAGGATGACGATTTGAGGAACAAGGCTTGTGGCCTGGTCGCCCATTTCTTGAACAAAGCTCCCTTTGGAGCTAAGTTCGATACGTTGTACGAATTGTTGAAGAACCACTTGTCATCTTGCAATAGGAACGATGAACAATTATGTCCGAGGGTGATTATGCTGTATGGATGGATAGCAAAAGCTTTGGTGTTGCGAGGAAGTGATATGTTCCATTTTTGGTTGCAAAAGGTAATTTGAATATCACAGTTTTTACAGTGTTTTAGAGACTTTTAGTTCTTGAGTGAGAAACTTGCTTCTTGTCCAATAATTAATCTGTTTTCTTTAAATTACAGATTATAGGTGTGTTATCGCACCCTGACTATACTAAACTTGGTGCTGAAGCCATACATCTCATCATGACTGAATTCCCAGACCATCTCAACGCCAGATACCACTGCAGAATCAGTTTGCTTTACAGGCAGAGAATGTTCCAGAATTTCGCAGTTCTCACTGAAAAGCTTGCAGTTTCATGTCAGACGAAAGAAAGCGTTTTGCTTAGCTGGGCCTACATTCTTGAAAAGGCACCTAAAAGTGTACTTAATAATGAAATTAAAAGGGTAAGGACCATAGCATCATTTTTTTGGGAGTTTTAGTTCCAAGTAGAGACTGACGAAAAAAAAGAAAAAAATGCGCAAAAGAGAACTAACTCTATCATGCAAATTTGTTGCCATACTGTTTTGAAATGAATGGGTTCAACGGGTTTTAAAATGTTGCCCTTTTATTAGAAAAATCATAATAGAGGAGTATTTGCATAGCAGTAGTCCCAAGACTGCCTGAGGCATTAAGGCCAGAATAAGTGGTTTATTTCATAATTTTGCGAAAAAAATATTCTAACCCTGTAGATAGTGTAGATAGTTGATATCTGTTTACTCATCTGTGTCAGTGGCGCGGACAAAAGACATAAATCCGTGCAAACTCATTAAAAAAACGTTTCTTCATTTTCAGGTTGCTCCTTTAGTAATAGATTCGTTGCTGTTCGACAATAAAGACTTGTTATTAGTCATGACTGACGTCTTGTCACACTTCGTTAAAGCAAAACACGTGCTCATTGCAGATAGCACGCAGAGTATTCTGCCACGGCTCTTAGTGTTAACCAAGTATACTAAATCTATGGTAAGTTAACTAATTGTATTCTATTGTATACTCGTTTATTAAAAAAAACTCACTATGGTCGTTAATCTTTCCGCCGAGAAGATTGACAATGTGCCAGTATCGCTGAGTGTCAAAAACAGATGAAATATTATTATCTTATAAGACTGGTTTACTAATGTCTTATCAAAATATTATGTCGATGATCAGAGTTAATTGATAATGCATTTCTTTTCAGGATGTTAGAATAAAGAGTCTGCAATGCCTTTTCGAGATAGCGAATACTTACCCCACGCAGTTGCTGCTTCCATACAAACAGGATGTGCTCTTCGATTTAGCGCCAGCTCTTGACGACAAGAAGCGACTCGTACGCAACATGGCGGTCAAAGCGCGCACGAGGTGGTTCCTGATTGGTGCACCTGGCGAACCCACTCCCAATTGAACCAATGGGAGAGCTGCTAATCTCGATATGAGCCAGTAGGAGTGCTGCGAATTTCGATTGAAACAAAAGTAGAGCCGCGGAACGCACAACTGTCAAATGTGTTGCATTACAGTGAAATTTAACAAATTTATTTGACACAGGTACTTTTTCTCGATTTGTATAAAATATCAAGTGATTACTTCGTAACTAACTTGAGGGCGACACAATTTTGTACGGCTTTGTTTTGTACAATTCACGAAAAAAGTGTTGCTTCTAAAATTATACTGGTTGTATAATAGTATACCTAGCAATAAATTATGTACCTATGGATTAGAATATAAAAACCGAGGCTAGAAAGACAAACAAAAAGAACTAACAAAAGAAGACGGGGATAACATGTCAGTTTTGTTAACCTATCTGATGAACTACCTATAGATGAATCGACGAGACATGATCCCTGGGACACTGACAGTAATAATCACGATACAACCTTGTAGCGGCGTCACCGTTACATTAAAATCGAACCGTAGGCGTTTAAAAATTACGTTTATTCATTTTAGGTAGATTTATTCCATTACAATGATATTTCGATGGAATTATAACAATTCTTAACATTTACAAGGAATTATCTCAACCAGAATTTACGTTTACGTCTTGCAAAAGTTACTTCGTTTGGAAGACATCGACTAATGTGGAAAAATATCGATAAAAAAATGTCGATTAAAAATGTCGATAAGTTGAAAATAATATATGCCAATAGATGCACGAAGATATCATAAATAGAGGGATATTAACAAAAATTAAAAATAGTTACCGGCCAAATTTTTACTGGTATAAGGATTTTGTAAAAAAACTTTTCGGTACGGTACGGGCCTTACATAAATGACCTGATTCACAAAACGAAAATTTGTTAACTGGGTAAAATTATACGATAAGAAAATGAAATGGGTCCATTTCTATTTTTGGAAAATTTAGGTTTTTTTTAGGTTTTAATTTATGCCAAAAAATTTTAATCACTTCAACGACAACATAACAAAACTCCTTTGTGTATAATAAAGTTAAGTTCCATCGACACGCCCCATCACTAACATGAACTGTCATGGATCATGTCAGGGATCATGTCTCGTCGCGTCAACAATAAATAGTTTTTTGGTCTTCTACCCAATTGCTTTCTAATAGTCCGATTGAGTGAAATTTAGTTTTGCTTATTGCTTAATGCACTACAATTCGTAATGTTTTATTTCAATTAAATTGTATTAAAAATAACCGCCAAAAATCGCAATTGGATATCTAAATAAAAAGAAAATTATTATTTTTAAGATCTGACTGCACTCCACAATTGTTGTGAATTTGTTTTGTTGTACACGTTGCTCATAGTTGCCAGTGCCGAGCCTAGGGAATTAAAAAAAACGACAATAAGTTCTTGGAATGCCATTCTATTTTTAAAAATGATCAGAAAGTTATATCCTTTCTTCGAAATATTCAATCGGCCACCCTGTGATTGTCTTCCCTGACAAAGGCCTAGGTTCGACCCTGATAACTTCTGTTAAGTTAACAGGTAATCTTACATTTTGTTATTAAAAATGTAAATTTTAAACGTTACTTTTTATTTCCCCTACCGTCGAATGCCCACTTAACAATGTCAGTTTAAAAATTCAGCTGAGATATTGAGATTTAAAAGTAAAGGCGAAAAGGCGGTTTTTAACACAACAACACGATGAAAAAAAAATCTGTAATATGCTAGACATCACTTAATTTCTAAGTATTTATGTATCTACGTATTGGCGAGAAATCCTACCTCTCATGTCAGTTGTTGACGTCATGTTTTCACCAAACGATTGTTCTTCACCATGATCAAGCTGTGGACAGTTTCATTTTTGGCCAGTCGCAATGCCTTATTAATCCATCCCTCACAGACAGAAAGGTCATTCACCTTTAAAAACCGCACATACCCGATATAAACCCCCAATTTCGTATTCAAAACGCAATACATAGGATTAGTCCGACAAATCTCTGCCCACTAACAATTTATACGAATTTGCATAAGCTGTTATCGTCACGGATTTCCCGCGCTTTTTAATGCTAATGAAGGACTAGCTAAGTTTTTAATCGGACCAAGGCGTTTGTTCTATTCGGACGCTGTTCGGGTTTTAATTTTAAGAAAAAACGCTCGTGAAATTTTAGTTGGATGAAATCGTTATTCATTTACTGTAATTTCTTATCTACGCTGATTAATCGGGGTTTGTTTTATAAGCAGTAAGTGCAGGTGGGTAAGGAAATACTTTAGGTACATGATTCAGCTTTAATATTTGAAACTAAGTACTAAGTATTTACTTTACTACTAAGTAGGTAGGTAATTTAAAACTGTCGTTAAAAATAATGTGACCTCCGGTAGGTAGGTATGGTTCTGCAGTTAGTCCTGTAACATACTTACTTAATTATATCCTCAATAGCTTTCAGTTTCAGAGGAAAAATCCTGTGAAAAGAAACAGTCGCCAAAAGAATCAGTTTGCAAAATGATAATTACTGTGCGAAAAGACAAAATACCGAACTGGCAAGTACCTACTTACCACCTAAGTACATATGCTCACGCCTGTATTCCCAGGAGGAGTAGACAGAGCACATGAATTCGAAAATCCAGTGCCACGTTTAGGAATTTCAGGGTTACCAGATGGTTAAACGTGATATTGTAGTGACAGGTTGCTAGCCCATCGCCCACAATGCACTAACCCTTTCCCAGAGTCGACTCTTACGACACCCACGGGAAGAAAGGGGGAGGTACCACCTAAGCATCTATTTATAAAACTTAGTTTAAGTTTACTTAGGTACTTGGTTATTCTAACTAGCCATAATTGCCATTATCCACGCCGTCCAAAGTAACGACATTACAATTCAGCTCACCCCAAAACAATCGCATTTTTCCAATTCCCGCCAACTTTCTGAAGCTTAAAAAACCTTTTCGCCAGTAAACATCCATCTGCGCCTTGCTAAATGGCCGACGGGCTATACAAATTTAAATTGAATCATCAGCGGTAGGATTTGTCCGTTTAATCCAGCGAAAGGTCCGTGGGTTCGCAGCGCTAGTCTGGGCGTAAAACCGTTGCTTGCGTTACCCGACATTAGATGGATTAGGTAAATTAAGTGCCTAAATTAAATCTTGGGTTAGATAAGCCTTCGGTGTTATTATGTTGCTTAAGTTGTTAGAAAAATATGGTTAGGTAAAGTGATGCATACTTTCAGAGAGCAGGCATAACTACTCGCTGCATGCGTTATAGCCCTAACAGACCACCAAATCTGGTTTGCTCCGAACAACAAACTTGGTTGGCTCCAAATCAAATTTGGTCGTCTGTTCAGCGGTTGGCCGAACATTATTATTATTATTGACGGTTATTAAATTCGATCGTGTGGCCGAGCCACCAAACCGTTTGGCAGTTTGGCACTTTATTTTGCAAATCTTTTCTTTTTTTCCTGTTCTTTTTGGTAGGCGTAATAGCTACGACGGTTGCCACAACTAACGCGATTTTAGTTTGTTTTGATAAAGTCGGAGGCATTGTTGACTTGAGGTAGCACGAAAAGCACTGAACCGTGTTTGACAGGTTCGATGGTGTTTGGAGCAAACCAAGTTTGTGGTTCGGTACAAACCAAATTTGGTCGTCTGGCGAGTCGAGCAAGCCGTTTGGAGCCAACCAAGTTTGTTGTTCGGACCAAACCAGATTTGGTCGTCTGTTAGGGCTTTTACTCTTAAAACTTGTAGGCTTAGCACGGCAACACACTCTATTTAGTCGCCTCGCGCGCGGGATAGATTGCCGTCACTTTCAGACGTCTCTAGTTAGACAGTGACAGGTACAGTCTATCTCGCGCGCATCTCTACTCGCGCTCTATCATGCTAAGGCGGCTAATGTGTAATGAAGTCTCAAGAAACGCGTTGTTTTCGTTTGCGTATTAACAGGAAAATTTGTATGGAAACTGAAACAGCGCCGCCAGCGGAACGTTTGCGCAACTGCCGCGGTCGACACGTCATGCAAGTTACCATTACAATTCCGTGTTAATAAAGAAATCGTTACCGAATTCATGATCTTTGTGTTTGTGAATACAATACAATGTTCTGAGCGTCTAGTTTGTTCAAATCGATCATGCAGTCGTTAACGAATTCGTTTGCGAGTAATATCGCGGAAACGCGGAATTGTAATATGGAGACGTGTCGACCGTGGCAGTAAAGTTGTGCAAACGTTCTGCTGGCAGCGCTGTCTCAGTTTCCATACAATTTTGCGATAACTCGCAAACGAATTCGTTAACGACTGCATGATCGATTTGAACGCACTAGACGTACTTACAGAAATCCGAATTGATATTTCGATTCGAAATTCCGAAACGCAATTCAGAGTGTGTGTGGCCGCCCTAAAAGTACCTAGATATTCGATTAGACGATATTCGTTTAAACTATTACTAAGAACTGACAAACTCAAAAAGTAAAAGACTTGGAGCTACAGTACATGGCTACAGTCGAACCATAGATAGGTACCTATACAGGATGATTTTCGGACCCTCGCCTCGGACAGGCCGCATGTAACGAGTTTGCGAGGAAGTTCCCAAGAAAATTAGCGTACGCCGGATTACCGAGGGTGGCCTAGGATTAGGACGGCTTGGCAGTGATTTTGGCGTGTTTAGTTATCTTTCCGACATCTATGGATATCTATAGATAGTTATCAGGCACAGAATAGGTAATAAATAGTACTTAGGTACTTACAGAAGGTCCGGTCGAGGACATGTATTGTGTATGCGTAAAAACTGTTAATATTGCTCTCTTTCTACCGTAATCTGCTTGCATTAGAGCTTTTACCAGGTCTCACAGGCGGAGTGTACAGTCAAGGACTCATGAGCCACCATGGAATCAATTCACAGTAAACGTCATACTGACATCCCATCCGTACTAATATATAAATGTGAAAGTGTGTTTGTTTGTTTGTTTGTCCGTCTTTCATGGCTATAAACGGAGCGATGGATTGACGTGATTTTTTAGGTAGAGATAGTTTAGGGCATGGAGAGTGACATAGGCTACTTTTTGTCTCTTCATAACCCCCCACTACACTAAAATGGGGTGTGGAAATTTGTGGAGACTTCCGCAATTTTCAATGTAGAAAGCTATAAACTGGTATGTGTGCTATCTCTTCTGTGCTATCCCGAATTTAACGCGAGCGTAGCCGCGGGCAAAAGCTAGTTAATTTTAAATCGTAAAATGTATGCAATTAATTTGTTTCATAATCATTGTTAGTTACATAATGTCACTTAATCCTATGTTAGTTTACAATCCTACACACTTTATTTGTCAAAATCTTAAAACTAAATATCTCCGCCCTGATCCGTGCCTGGCCCAAAGGTGCCCATTACGCTGGCTGCATTGCCGCGCTGGACTGCAATGGACACCTGCTGGACCAGCCACGAGCCTGAGCGGGGATAAATCGTAATGATTTTCCCTTTGAAAAGGTTCTATGGTGGCTCATGAATTAAAGTCCTTGACCGTACCTGAGTAGACCTCCCATGTACACGTGAGTTTCAATATGATTTACATCATATTATTTTTGATAAATATGAGTGAGAATCACGAAAGTTAAAAACATTTTTTTATTTTTTATTCCTTTTTTTGTATTAAGTAGCTTGAAAAATGGCAAAGCATTCGTACGGGTCGAAAAAAAATTTGGCCCCGTGTATGTAGGTACAACCTTAACAGAGCACCAGGTAGAGTAGCTAAATAAAATAGATAATGTTTCTTCGTATTGTGACTTTGTAGGGTTTCAGGTACAAAACAAGCTAGAAAACTCGCCACAAAAACCGGCACGCCCAAAATATTCCGCAATTCGTGCTGAAAAGCTTCTCGACATAATTAGCGCCATTAATTACGACATTCGAGTGCTTCGCTAATAGATAAATGATGAGACTTTGATGTCCCGCGGGATGGCTTCACTAATGTGTGTTATACATTAATACTGTACAGGTATCTGGTAATGAATTGGTTGAGACGCTTTGAAGGTATTCTGTGTATTCGAATCTGTCTGACTTTCAATTAGGTAGCGTAGGAATTTACTTCTGCAAATGTTTGGAATATCAAGGTTTACGAAGGCAAAAAATATATACATAATTTTGACGTTTTTAAAATGTATCTGTGTGGCTCTGTGTGTATATTTGTGTCTACCTACACACATACATACATACATACATACATATTCTCACGCCTGTATTCCCAAGAGGGGTAGGAGAGCACATGAATTAAAAAATCCAGTCCCACGTTTAGCAATTTCTGGGCAATCAGATGGTTAAAACGTGATATTGCAGTGACAGGTTGCTAGCCCATCGCCCACAATACACTAAGCCTTTCCCAGAGTCGACCTCTTACGACACCCGCGGGAAGAAAGGGGGAGGTGCTATTCCTAGACCTACTTGCTAGACCTAGGTACTTAGAAGGTTTTAAAAGCACGATTTCACGAGGAAATAACAATGTAAAAATAGACGTATGCCATAGATCATCTGTACGCGCAATTTTGACAATAATTGCCTCACAAATAATATTTTAATTAACCGAAGCCTGGAAATGCGATTCGAGATTTCAATTTCAACTTAATTTTCCTTTTACAGGCCCACTCAAAATGCTTATTAACTTATTAACTACGGACAATTAATGTGAAATTCGTATCGGTTTCCCATTTAACTGTAATTTATAATCTATACATTGTTACAGTCCCCGGCATGAGACTTGGCAAGGTTGGAATAATGGGGGTAAGTTTGCGCATCGAAAAGTCTATGAATGAAATGGAGAGGCGTAATTCTAAATCCGACACCACATTAACCCGAAAATGCAGACTGTGCAGACAACACACTAAATCACGAAATGTATGAAATTGACAATTATTTTTTGCGATATCGACATTGATCACTAAATAAAAGTTGTTCAATATGACCAGTAAGTCACTGAGTAGAGTACGTTTGGTCCTTAAAATTCTTAGAAAGATATAGGTTTAGGTAAGGCGATAGACTAGCAACTTGTCACTACTATACCACTTAACTTAGAACCAATAAAATATGCTGGATGTAGCTACGAAGCGTCGAATAGTCACGTTTCGTGTGCTCTGCCTGCTCCATTCCGAAACACAAAAGTGTAATGTATAAATGTACTCGTAGTTATGATGCCTCCGACATTCTGCCATCATTCTGCACCTGAAAATTCAACAACGAACAAATTACCCCTCGCGCGGTAAACAAACATTACCATACATTTAATAGCCTACTTACCTCATAGTAAAATTACGGTTTACAGCCCCGTACGGGTTTTGCCGGCTCAATGGGTAGCTAGGTTAACAGGGAGGCAAATATAGTTGTTCTGCGTTCCACACATTTTTGCTGAGTCAGCGAGCAAAGGCCGCGGTTAGTTAGGCCTGTGACGTGGTACGGAATGTGTTTTTGATGTTTAGTAGGCTAATAATGCGAGGGTTAATAATGTGAGGCGGTCTTAAGGAGCTATGTTAAACTAAAAAATGTTTTTACCTTTAAATGCGAGTCTGTAGAAGTTAAAAAAATACAGTGTTGAACAAAAGTAGCATTACGGATTTTTTATATTAATTAAGTAGATACAGGAAACTTTTTGTCTTTTAGATCTAGACCTGTGTGCTATCAGGTTAAAATAACATCTCTCCGTTTCATCCATGGATGTCATAAGAGGTGACTGTGGTAGGTATGCTTTTGGGAATAGGACAACCACCTGTCACTATCATACTTCTTTCATCTATTTTTATACCTCTGATTATACTAGTAGTGGCTACGAATGTGCTGCAATAGTCAAGGTTTTTTCTAAGTTATGTTTCGTGTGCTCTGCCTACCCCATTTGGGAGCATAGGCGTAATTATATGATTTGCTCGTGATTTTAATAAGATGAACCTAAAATGTCCAATTTTTTGAAAAGCACATTTTTTTTATTGCGCATTAGTTTCTTTGAACATTAAAAATACTTATTACATTTCAATAAAAATACCATTTTGCTTTGTCTCATGACAAAAGAAGAAAGTTTTATTCATAAAAGTTCACATTGTGCCTTAGTGGCCAGTACCAAAAATAAGCAAATAAAATAAAAAGTTTAAGTCTTGTACACCATTTACGAATAAAATTCCTCTCTAAGCCGTCTCTTTGTTAAAACTAGCAACACCCAACTAGAAGCAAGCAAATAGTAAACTGGACACGTTATACCACTAACAACTGGCCGGTAGAACTATAAAGAAAATCCCTCTTTCATCGTGCTTTATGCGTCTGCCGACACGCAATATTAGTAATGCTTGCTTACCTCCGTTATTGTCTTCGATATACACGTAAGCACTGAGTTTGGTTCTCTGAGGTGTAGGAAGGAAACAGAGTTATCACACCAACGTAAATACAGTGTGGTTTGGTCATTGGTGATGGACATTTAAGGGGTGTGTAGACTACAGTGTAGGTACAGTCATTTTTATTTTGAATGTACCTACCTATACTTTAGACCGATAGGTACTTAAAAGATGGTAAACAATCTTGACATGTCTTTTTATTGAAAAACACAGTCTAAAAATGAAAATCGTACACTATACAATTCAATAATGAAAGCAAATGATTTTTTCATACCTAAATTGTAAAATGTAAAGATTTTGATTTATAAAGTGTATGTTTAAATAAAAAAACACGTCAAGATTGTTTACCATCTTTTAAGTACCTATCGGTCTATAGTATAAGTACAGACACGTAGAAACTACAATATAGTTAATTGCCATTTTCACTGACTGACGCGAAAAAAAAATGTTGTATGATAGCTATCCTAAACCCGAGATCACATGGTAGTATTAACAAAAAATACCAATAATTTTAAACAAAAAAAAACCGACTTCATATTAGCTTTATCCTGAAAGGAAACTTCTGTTTATGTGCATATTTACCAAAGGTCAAGTAGGTATCGTAGCTCTTACCAGATTCAAGGCTTTAGAAGGAATAGCTCTATCTGATTTAGAACCCTCTAAACTGTTAAGTAAACCCCACAATGAACGAGCAT
>BHDV01012456.1:207496-224391 GCA_005406045.1 Adoxophyes honmai
GTATTTGCCAACAGCCGATATGCCTGCTGACTTGCTCACAAAAGGTTTATGTTCTAGAAAACATTATACCTTTATGAATTTATTACGTGTAGCAATGTTATAGGTTTTTGTTTAATATTAAGTTTGTTTTTGAGAGTATTATGATTATTTGTTATAGTGGGGGTGTTGAATAATATCCAAATAATCATCACTATAAGATACTAGTAGCGCCATCTAGTGTAGGTATGTGCACTAATTGTTTCTCATGTCATAACTGTCAAAACTTGAAATTAAAAGTTAGTTCGTTGATAACTGGCAAACCGTCGTTTTATTATATTATAACTCGGCGTACCTTGCCGTTGCAAGCGTGGCGCGGGACTCTCGTATTGTTTAGTTTAGCATAACAGTTGTTTTTGCGTGCAGAATTAAATATTTCTACGTCAGCGTTCTGTTTTCGGTTGAAAACATTGTAACTTAACAACGTAGTGGACAAAAACAAAAAAAAGGATACGGCATGGTAACCGTTCGTCCATTCATTTTTAGCTATCGAGTATTCTGTGATTTAGCTAATTATAAACACAAAGATGGCGATAAATCGATTGTATTGGGTCGGTGAGTACTTATGTATCAATGAAATTATTGCTTGTGTGGTGTCGGGTTTAGAATGGAGAGGTCCATTTCTTTCGTGTATGTCGCAAGAGGTGACTAAGGATCAATGTAGCCAACCCTAAAAAACTGAAAAACACTACATCAATTGAAGTTACAATTATTTAACAAAAGTGAAACCAAAACAACCAACTTTTAAAAAACACGATACTATTTTCTCTGGCTTATTTCGCCGCATTAGTAGACAGTAATCTGCCAGCATTCCTAATGTCCCTATTTCGTAGAGCTCGCATTTCTAAGAATTTACTTTGGACTCATATCAGGTCCTTTCGTTCAATTTAAGCTCAAAGGCACGAAGCGTCACGCGGGAATGCCACGAATGGCTGTCGTTTGCGGACAAAGACGCCATTTTGTGAAACGGAATGTCAACAAAATGGCGGACGGACGACGTTTGCGCTAACGACTTCCTTGCGTGCAAGTTGTGATGCCGGTGATGGCTCCATTTGTGTCTGTTTTTAATGTCTTCATGAGTTGTTTTTGATAGTTTCGTTTTCTGAAAGCTCGATAATTTTTAGATATAATTTACTAGAAACTAGCTTTTAGACGTGAATCCATCCGCGTTAAAATGCCTTAGATACACTCAAACCAATTGATTCCTGACCCACATAGAACCTATTCACAGTGAACGTCATAGTGACATTGGATTGCTCGACAAAGGAAATCTTTATTACGTTTATTGTGGCAGCGTTTTGCGGTGGGTCAGAAATCAATTGGTTCAATGGTATGTCTGAAATCAACGGGAACTATGCCATTTTGTGGAAAAATCAGGAGCAATGATAATAATTCGTCAGTACTCAAAGAAATATCTTCCAAAATCTCATCTATTTTGTGCAGCAGTTTCTATCCAAATACGTCACAAACAGTATAGTGTTGGGTTTAGAATAGCTCCTCTCCGTTTCTTCCATGGATGTCATAAGAGGTGACTAAGGAAATAGGTTAAGGTATGTTTTAGGCGACAGGTTAGCAATTTGTCACTATTTTACCTGACACCTGACAGAAGTGGCTACGAAACATGAAATAGCCATCGTTTTGTCCATGTAGCGTTTCGTATGTTCTGCCTACCCCATTTGGGACTACAGGCGTACGTGTTTTAACATTAACACGGATGAATCTATAATTTCTAGTTTGTTGTGATGTCCATTTCGAACACCACTTGTTTTGATGGATGTATCTTCACACCTCCCCTCGTCCACTGAAGCGAGCGATGCGTATCGCCGGCGATTTCCAAATACAGTAATATCGTATCGCACAATGGAATAGGAACACAATAGGCGTGCGCGTCGTTAGTTGCACAAGATTTATCCTTCTCTCATTACAGAGTAAGTTACTGCTCATCCCGCTGTCGCTACCACGTGTGACGGGGCGGTAAAATGTGTGAGGGCGATGTTATAAAGTGCTATTGAAGTTGTTGATTTCTGATCGGAACCCAACGAATTTCTGTCTTCTATAATATTAGCACTTGGTTTGTACTATCCGCATTTTTTTTCTGGATTAATTGTAGTAGGTTGTGTGTCAGAGATTTACCTTTAATTCTGAAGGTATGTGGTGTTCAATAAAGTACATTAGAGTTTGAATGTTGATGATTTTCTACCTCTAATGCATTATAAGTTCATCTTAGACTAAATTATTTAGAAATAAAACTCGCTCCAAGTGTCATGAAGTCACGATAAGTAAATTTCACGCATTGCGACCAACTGCCAATAAAATGGGTTTAAATCAGTCAACCTACGTTTACAATTTAGTACCTATTTTACAACAAAATCAAAAATACCCGAACTCAAGTTTAATTTCAAAACATTAAAATATAATATAACCTCAAACGAGATTTCGCGCGCAAAGCAGAGCCCGGTGTCACATTCCATTCAGCCAACATAACAATAAAAAACTTGTGTTCTAACCAGCCAGCGGCATTTTACCCATCCACCGTCAGGAGCACGTGTGTGCAGTCTTTATTAGCGCTTTCTCAACAAATAGCCGGGTTTCGTGTGTGCCAGCCCTAACGCTTATGACGTGCATATGACACCCTTTGTTCTTCAGTAGTCTTTGGCAAAATTTTAATTAAGTTAGGGAAATGTTGGCTTGGCTTAAAGAGGGCGCACACATTTTTTACGAACGTAATTATCAGATCAGGCGGGGAAGAGAAATTCAGGGGCAGGGCAGGGGTAAGAGGCACCACAGACCATAACTCGTCGAGTTATGAGTGATTATGGTCTGTAGAGCCCTCTTATCCCTGCGTTTCTCTTCCCCCACCTGACCTTAGTGGTTTTGGACCAATGTTTAAAAAATCGTGAAAAATAAATTAACTCATATTTAGCCATGAAAAAAATATGGTTAGACTAAACATATTCTGTAAATTCACAATAAAATTGTTTCATTTGTAATTATAATAAAATCAATGAGAAAAAAAATAAAGTAATAGTTCAACTTTGAAATTATGTACAATGATATTTGAATAATAAAAACCAATAATTTGATGCATGTCTCTCCGTTAATCCCCAGTAGACTATATTGTCTATCAGATAATAACTAGTTTATATCGTTTATGGTAAATTTTAATGGAAAATTTTCAAGTGAAAGACAGCTCTGACGCGTATTTTTGTGAAAACCCTTCAACAAATTGGCTAAGTAAAAGAAATCTGTGTTGCTAATAAAATATTTCTTTCCGTTAATCCCTAGAAAAAGAGTTGATTTATATGTTACAGTAGTTTTTCTTTAAAAACTTAAGGATTTATAGCTTTCTAAAGCATTTGAAAATCATCAAAATCACCGAATTTTGTGTGCACCCTCTTAAACTGTCGTGTTGCTTGTTTTACATCCGTGTAAGCGTCGATTGTTTGTTGTTTTACGGTGCACGTCGCGTGTCATATACACAGATACTCGTAAATTAGGGAAGTAAGTAAAATTGATATTTGAGATAAGGGAAATGAAAATTGGCAGGTTAATTTCGGTCAGGGGTGAAAAGTGCTACTTCATTCATAATATGAGTCATTCAATTAGGTTGTTTAGTTTGTGGTTCAAATAAAAAAATAACAATCATCTATCGTAGAACGTAAAGTCAAATTGTCCACAGAAAATCGTCTATTCCTACGTCACATTTTTTCCCTTCAGTAAGTATAGTACAGTAAATATTATATTATGTTTATTTTTGAGGGTTCCTTTTCCAAGTAATTAAGATATTACTCGGGTCCCAATAAATCCCCACCGGGCCCGATAAGGCGCCTTAATTTTGAGGTCTGCCTCAAACCGGATCTATCTGGATCGCACCGGATTGCGACTTCCGAACGCTATGAATACATTAACATAAGTTATGGGGGTGACAGTTTTTGTTTTGGTTTTCGCTGTAGCTTCATCTGTATTTATAAGGGAGGTATAATGAATTGTAAGAGAATAGAGGTACACACACTTTGGCCAGTTCAGGCGGGCATTTGAACTGCGTTCTAGCTGCAAATTGGTAGTTAAAATGCAGTTTATTATAACTGCAATTCGGCTGCACAGTCTGCTTTCAGTTGCCTTGTAATCTTGTCATCGGCATACCAACTGCAAGCTGGCTCTTGATGCAGTTACAGTGCAATTTGAATGAGTGCAGTGTAACAAACTACCTTGCAACTACACAGCTTCATCAACTGTAATTCGACTGCATTTCGACCGCAGTTACAATAACTGCAGCAAAACTGCACTTGAACTGCCATCTTACAGTTAGATAGCAGTTCAAATACAGACTCTGGTTAACTATATTGCTACTACGAAGATTTTCGAGGAACAAAACGTTAAAAAAAAATTGAAGTAAGAAGTCGTATGAAAACATCTATTTGTTATTTATTCTTCAATAATATTCGTTTTACATCTTAATCCGTAGATTTTCTTAACATTTCCGTTCCAGAGAAAAATAGCGCACTCCGGATATCTCATTAGGGAAGACGTTTGTCTTCACTGACTGCCCAGATTGCAGCGTCCTTAGGGCGGGTAGTAAAAATACTTGATTGTACGGAAAAGTACTAGGTACAGACACCTGGAGTTAAATCGATAAAAAAGTAGTATAATTATTGTGTTATACAGCGCCGTAACTCTCACAGAAGGACAAATCTCTATACATTTTTTTTCATTCTATAGTTTTCTTATGATCGTTGTTCATTAGGTATAAAAAAAAATCTACTTGTGGTATTTAAGATATTAAAGTTTGAAACTAAAATGTCGGTAATATTTTTTAACTAAGAATTACAATTAGCAAAAGTCGAGGTTTTTGTCTAAGGATTCTTCTAGTCAAGGCTTATTATTAATTCGTCTTCCTTAGAAAGTAATTTTAAATATCCCTACTGTCTTTTCCACCTCAAGTGATCCTGGGAGGTAACTCAATTAGTGGTACAATATTTACCTAGAACTGAAACATCAGGTTGTAGTAATCATTAACTCATCTTAAACTTCAACTTTTAAAATCAAGAAACTGAATACTTATATCGGCAATTGACGCTTCAAAATACTTAGTAAATACTCAGTACGAGTAACTACTTGCTCATCCCTAACTATTGGCTCTAGGAACTGGAAACGTATTTTGTTTAGTCAATGAGTACAATTTAGTTGCGAATATCGGAACTCTTTGAGAAATTTATTTCATTTTCTTTTCTTTGTTACACTTAAGCTCCAGTTTATTGTAGTTCCTTTTGTAGAGTATTAAATGTAATTAAAACAAATAATTCAGTTTTTAGTAACAAATAATCCTGTGTGGTGTTGGGGTGGAATAACATCTTTCCATGTCCTTCGTGGATGTCGTAAGAGGTGACTATTAGAGACATAGGTTTAGGTATGTTTTAGGCTACAAGTTAGCAACCTGATACTGTTACTATTATACATACCTTCTCCATCTGTTAGTGTTTAGTTCCATACCTATATAAATTAGGCCTGTATTTCCAAGCGGGGTAAGCAGAGCACATGAAATATTACATAGAGAAAAGCATTACTATTTCACGTTTCGTAGCCACATACCTACTTGATAAAGGCTAGCCTGTCGCCTAAAATATACCTCAACCCCATGTCCTTAGTAGCCTTTTCCGACATCCACGGAAAAAACGGACAAATGTTACCTTAAACACGACACCAGTGTTCAGGGTAACTGCATTAATTAACGAATACATTTCCCTCCACAACTCTCTGCCCTCGAAAGTTTTGACATACTAAATCACTTGCAACAAATGTTAGTTTTACCCTACTTTCATGTTACTTTTGCCCTATAATGGTTGCCTCAAACGTAAGCAGTTCCTATTAGTAATTAACTCCATTACTATTTGCTCGATCCCATTCGAACAAAGGGGTTTTATAGACCATTTGGTGGACTCGGCACGCTTCGCTTGCGACTCCTGTACACACGCTAAGCTATGCTGAGCTATTTTGTGCTTTTATTTTCTCTTCGGGTTGTGTCAGATTTTTTTACAGCTCTCTGTTCATCCGAGGATGTTGTAAGAGGCGGCGAAAAATGGTTAAGGCACGTTGGTCGCTTTAGGCAACATGCTAGCAAGTTGTCACTATTGTAGCACTTATATCTAACTCTAGATACATGCGTGATGCGTGTGCTATTATTGTATTTATAAATGCATAGGCAGCGTATGCCATGTATGATAATTTTATTTTATTTTTACGGGGCATCGTAGGAAGTTATTAAAGTTATATTATTGGCTTTATCAGTTTGCCTACATCGTTTTCCTTCATTGTCGTTTATTAATAATATGGTGTAGACTGAACAAGGCATAACATAATATGAAAAGTATAAAGTAAAATATTTACAGCAGAAAATAGAGTAAGTAGAAGGATGTAGAATAAAAGTCATGAGTTCCTTGTTTTGGGCTATGAACATAATATCATAAATACAGAAATATAGACCACTCCCCTTACATGACACAGACCATCGGTACAGCATCAGCCGAGTTCGCAGGCAGCAGGGTTCAGCGGGATATTAGGTATAAGGCAAAAGGAAACTAGGTAGCACGAACAGGATGGAGAGTAGGATTGGAGACAGAGTAGCAGTGGTAGGTGCTCGAATCCTGTAGAATATTTGGTGCATCAGTCATTGACTCAGACCGGCTACACAGCACTGGATAAGCGTCTGTAGGCGGTCCAGCTAAAGCACAAACCGCTATAAGTCAGTGCTTCAATGTTGAATTACAGGCAATTCAGAAATCTTTAATAAGGTAAATGTACCCAATGCTCGACGCCCCAACGCCCAGCAGATGATACTCATCTGTCACCTGTCTTACTATGACATAAGGTTGCAACTGCCAAGTAAAGGGCCAGTGTCGAGCACAGGGACCTTTTTACCTTACTAACTTTGTAAGGAAGACGGCGCCCGCAGCAAGAAGAAACAAAATCCGATCGCGTCACTTTTATTTTCAGCCGCGCTAGTAGGTATCTTTAATATTTACTACTAGCAGTCTAAGTGGCCAGTATCAAATGTAGCTACGTGGTTACTACACAGCATAGAGGACAGACCAACTAGAGAAACAATGATGGACACCCAGTTCCGCAAACCGTCAGTTTATTTCAACTTACATACTCTCACAGAAACTGTAAAGAGCCAAGAACCACAGAGGAAAAAGCCACTGCGTTACGCACGATCTTGGGCCAGCCAATAACAGCACAGCGAACGCCGCTATGCTTTGGCGAAATCGTCTTCGAACAAATTCTGTCCTCTATGCTACACGGTCACGACGTATTATGTATGTGTGTATGTAATAAAGCCACGCTATCGCCGTCGCTCTGCTTTCGCTGTGCCCCGCGCCCGCCGGAGAATTGTTAGGGCTTTGTGTAATTGGTCTGAGCGAGACAATTTTTATTACTGCTCGGATACCTTGTTAAGTTGATAGAGCAATTGTACTAATAGAAGCTGGCCGACGCTTTCTGTGTGGTAAAATCGTATGCAGTATTAAAATACATGTGAGCAAGTTTTTAAATCACACTGTTTAAATACATCACGTCTGTTCTCCCAAATGGGGTAGGCAGGGTACACGAAACGCTACATAGACAAATCCTTGTGTATTTTACGATTCGTAGCCCCTTCTAGCATATTTTTAGGTTTTAAGTTCAGAGGTACTATAGTGACAGGTTGCTAGTCTGTCACCTAAAATATACCTTAATCTATGTTTCTAGTAGACTCATAGGATTATCCACGGAGAAAATGGAGAGGTGTTATTCTAAACCTGACACAGTAATATCTTTTTTTTAAGTAAGTACGGCTCGATTTCGTGAAATTTTTATACTATATTTAAGTATTTATATTCTTTTCATATTTTTTTTATAAAAAATAAACTTGAAACAAGACGTTAAGGTAAGTTTGCAGCAATGTAGCAGCAACCATTACCAAAATACTTACCAAAGGCAAGAACAAAACCGTGGAAACGTTACATTTATTTGAAAATAAATTCAGTCTAAGAGCAGCATTACGTGAAAGCATTCCTAGTGCGGGGCACTGCATTCCTTATATTTTGCTTTGCTTGCTTCAGTTATTTTATGCTATTCTGGTCGGAATGCACCACAATTCTCAGAGAACTAAGGTTTGCTGAGCACAAGTGTTTTTTTAGCATAGTTACGTAGTCTGTGGCAACCAAAACGCATTCCAAATTAAATGTTAAAAAATGTAATTATTCGACCTGGCAGCTCAGAATGAAAAACCTGAAAAAAAACTTTACGTTGGTTCTATTATTTTCATTGTTCTAGGTGGCCAGTTTTAAACCAATGCACAGAGGTAGAATATCTGCCGAGGCTGCGCGCTGTACTTAAAACAAACAGCCTACTAAATTAAAAAAGTAGCCACATTTTTTTAAACTTCGCAGCATGTTCTAATGTTATAGGTGGCCAGTTCGAAACTAAGCGCGTAGACTGGAATTTATTCAGGAAACAAAAGCCATTTACGTTGGTGTCAGGTACCGTCGGATTCGAACTAACGTCGGCTGAAAGTTGTTTTCATTGTTGTTTAAAACTATTCCGGCATTTCACGATACGTTCTTCGCAGCTCGGGGAATCGGTCTGACGTTTATAACGCCGCAGCTTACGGCAAAATGAAATGCGAAACCATTTTAGGCGTAGCTGTATCGCCTTCGCGAAAATTGGCAATTTAACTGCCGTGTCAACTTTTTGGGGGTTCGTGCTATTTGTATTTTTATAACGGAAATAAGTAAGGTCGCTGTATTTTTAGCGACTTCAAAAAAGAAAAAGTACTCCTCAATTTATGCCAATCTTTTTTTGTATGTGCCAATTATTTTTTTCTTCATGTATATGTACTACAGACCAGAGGTCGTCACCAATATGGTACATTATATACTCATAGGTACATAATTATATCGTCACCATGGATTTTTTTTAACGTGATCATTGAGCAGGGCGCTGACACAAAACAACAAGGTACAGAAGTCAATCTTAATACAAAGTGCGTTTGAGCAACGTGATTAGGGAATGCAATCCCGATCCCGCGAGATCTCGATCTCGCGAGATCTCGTGTAATTTTTCGGGATCAATCCCGACGCATCATATGACGAGATCCCGTTCGAGATTGACGGGATTGGGCGGCAATGGTCAGCGACGCTACACACGTCCACTCGGCGTGCAAAATAAATCGCTTCAATAGGAATTAGAAGAAACTCTACGAGTTTTAGACAAAATAGAGTCTATCATAAAAAAAAGAAATGGGTTTATTTGAGTGTGGAGGAACAAGGGGGCAATTTTTGTAGCTTGCATATAATTGCTTCGCCACGCTGTAAACCAGTGTTGAGTCGGAGAGGGCATTCCCAACAGCGGGGTACATTGCAACTGACATTCAATGCCGTTTAGCAGATGACACTATTAATTTGTTTTTTAAGGAGTTATTTTCCAAATGACTCGCAGCTTAGGTAACTACTTCCTTATTCTCTTGAAATATGCTTATTGTTTTGATTACCTAATTTACCTATGTTAATTTCCTTAAAACCTGATAATTATTTAGTTGGTGAGATTAAAGAATGAAGGTCTTTATTTTCTTTCGAGTAATAGGTATGTTATTTTAGTTAACCTCACTATAACAAACAAGCAGTTATTAGCTTTTCAGTCATCCGAATTTAACTTTTTTTTATACTAGACGAGATCTCGAAAATTCCGAGATCTCGTGGGATTGACATTTCTAATCCCGCGGGATCAACAACTGACACACCATCTGCCACTCTTTCAACAGTCACCACTTGAATTGTTAAACTCTGAAAAATTTCTTGATTACTTACCACGCGAGTATTTTCCATAGCTCTCTGTAAAAAAAGTATTTAAGACGACGAATTTAACACACTTTAAAATATATCGATTGGTCAAGAGGTGGGTTGTCAAGAGACAAAAAGTAGCCTATGTCACTCTCCATCCTTTCAACTATCTCCGCCACCAGCTGCCACCAAGCGTAGTTATGAAAAGTGAAGCACACACACTCGATGGACTTCTGTACCTCTCTATCTTATGTCGTTGATTGAACGGTCGTTTCAAACATCCACAACCAAAGTCCGCGCCGCATCCACAACCAGCGTTAATAAACCGCATCTGCTCCGGGCCCTAAACTCAGGCTATCGCCGATAGACCGCGGGCTGATTAGCCTCGGTCAACTTAGACTAACTTGCAGAGTTCTAGAAACTTCTTCCATAAATTAGCACCAACGCTAGCCCTATCACGAAGCGCTTATACAGGATGTCACTTGAGCTGAAAATAATAAAGACTAGGTACAAGTTTAACTAAGTCCTAAGGCACCGTAAAATAGGAGCCTCTGTTTGTAGTTTTAACAAATGGCTTTTTCACACTGATATTTTTTACTGTACATTATTTTCAGAGAACTTAGCATTTTTCAACGACTTAAATTGATAAAGAAACGTAGGTGGACGACAAGGACGCAGAAATATAAGCCAAGTGCTAAAATTGTAAAAAAGGTTTTACAAATGATAAAAAAGGTTTTACAAATGACATAGTTGTAAAAAATACACTATGAAAAAAAAAACGAATGCAGAATTTGCTATTAAAACGATTCTGGCGAACTTTCTAACTTATCCTTTGGTAGCGGTAATTACAGATACAGACATTAATAAATCTTAAAAGCAATTCAACAAGTTACACTTTTGCGCAACGAAAATATATGTACGTTTAAGCCAACAAGTTCGTAGCAAATAAAAAAATAAATGTAATATGAAAATACAATTTATTAAGAAAAACTTGTCGTCAAACATTAAAGTCAAAATTACAAATAACGTTCTGAATTTACCTACTTACTCAATTTTAGTTTTTAGTATTCTCGTGTTTTGCGCAATGCTACAGTAATTATAAAGTAAGAGGTTTTTGGCATCTATCATTCTAAATACTTTGTGAGCCCTATCTAATACTAGTAATTTAGCAAATACTGCAATATGGCGCGCTAACACGCAAAGGGTAGGTATTTAGTGGAAAGAAAATACTGGGCGTAGGATGACCATCATGCCTACATAGTAAAAATAAATATAGTCTGTTTCAGAATATTCCCCAAAATAATTGGAAAATTTAAAGAAGACGATGTTGAGGCAGTTTAAGAAGAACAATAATCATAATGGCTCATCATCATCTGTAATGGTATTGTAATCTCAGCAATTTTCCATTTAGTATAATATCAGGCCACTAACAAAATAAAATAAGTAAGTATGCAATAAAAACAAATCATTCGCATCAGTTGTTCTTTTTTGGAATGTAACTTATTTAAATTTTGAACGTATTCCGTAGCGGTTGTAAGGTCACTGTCCTGACTTTTTTTAACGTAACTTTTTAAATGTTGAACGTATTCAGTGGTTTTTTTTTTCTTTTTTTTTATGGCTTTCACTCTTGCTAGGTATGCAAGAAGTATTTTGCCAATGTCGATGTGGAGACATAACGCACGTGAGGAGAATGTTCGGTATATCTAATATTGATTTTTGATGGTAGGATCAGGCAGGAACCCTAAAACAAATAATATTAGTTTATGAACGGCCACGACAAGTCTGCCTGACTTTCCAGGCAATCGTCAGATCTCAGTAGACGCGGCTTAAGCCAGCGCAACGGTTGCAGAAATTATGCATGAAACTTGTCTGTCTATTTGCATACGCTCTTGTCTTGCATGTAAAAGTCGTTTAAGTTAAAGCCTGGACTTACGTAAGATAGCGTGTAGGCGTTGGGGAAACTTATGCTAATTATTTTTGTAGGAGCCGCCTTTAGGTTCGCTTTCAGGCTTGCATTATTCTGATAAGATTGTACTTTTTTGAGGGAAAACTCTGTCGATGTGAGTTGTTGTTGACTTTGGCAAGACACTTTTTGATACCTACAGATTTATATGCAATTATTCTGTGATCAAATTTTCACCTGAAAAGGAGAATTTTGTGCACAATTATTTCAAGAGTCATTATTTTCCATAATTTGAAACACTATCAAAATCACGCAGACTCGAGTTTCAACATCATCAAGAAACAAGTTACAAAAATATTCACCTTCATCCTTAATGTAAATAAACAAAAATAATAATTCGCACAAACGTCGCGACCCAATCCATCTCATCCGCGCGACATTTTGACAACTTTAAAACTCAGAGAGGAGTCTTGAATGCCATTGCAATTTACTTTGATGCGAACGCACTGATCGATCGGTGTTTGCGTAGAATGTGCCTTTTTCGAGCAAACATTAAAGGCCCTCTCTTACCGTAAGAGCACTTGACATGCCTTTGATCCATTTAAATACAAAATAATAAAGCTACCAATTTTACTCAAAAACTCTGTACGGTTTTCCCTCATACTAATACGTCTCTTTCTTTCCACGCACTTTAGTAAAGAACGCAATGTGTAAGATGCGAAAAAAACATCACTTGTTTTTAAACCTACATAATTAAAGCTAAAGGAGCTATTTGGAATTCTACCATTAATCAGAATGCATAGAGTTTGAAATGCATTGGTCAAAAAACTAAATGCAGAATTTATAAAGTGTTATGATGGTGTGGAAAACAATTAGGTTTCTAATTTATTGGCAGTCAAGTTATAAGGCGAATAAATATAATTATCATGGCGAGATTGTGTACCTAATTTAGAGATAATTGGTGAGCTAACATAATTTTGCGCTGGTAATGAGACAGTAATCTGTTTGGAATTGGTTTGCGATGTTGTGTTTGTTGGCCTCGACCGTAAACTACAGTCCCGAGCAAATAAAACTGTTCGATTTTCTAGAAAGTTGTAAGGAATCTGAGTCGTTTTCATTGATGGAAAGTGTAATGTGTAAATACAATAATGTAAAGTTATAGCATGCGGTTAGAGACGGTCATAATACATACATACATATTCTCACGCCTGTATTCCCATGAGGGGTAGGCAGAGCACATGAATTCAAAAAATCCAGTGCCACGTCTAGCTAATTGAGGGTAACCAAATGGTTAAACGTGATATTGCAGTGACAGGTTGCTAGCCCATCGCCCACAATACACCAACCCTTTCCCAGAGTCGACTCTTACGACACCCACGGGAAGAAAGGGGGAGGTGCCATTCCAACCCGGCACCTCACGGGGCATAATAACCGCATAATTAATACTTACAATGTGTTCGTGTAGGTGTCAACAAATAGTATAGTGTTAAACATTGAAACAAAGATATTTTATAGATATAAAGTCAAATTAGTGATTGTCTTTTCTTTAAATTTTGCTAAGTCTGTGAAACAGATGATAACCAGATTAGATGTTTATACAAAGTAAGCGTAGAAGAGAACGGTATAAAAAGTAGATATCGATTTCCAAAGAGCTAAAGAGATAAATATATTTATATAAATATATGTATATTTTCTATATTATGTTTGGATTTTCAATGCAACACGATAAATAAGCCTACTCGCCATAAAAGGTGCTCCTAGTTTTACTAAGTACCTATAGAAAGTTTCACCGTTACCCTAGTAGTACTGATATAAGTACATGTCGATGTATTTCGCCAGTAGTCAGTGCAAAAGGGTTGAAAGCCTGTATTCTGCAACCCCAAAGGGGGAAAGGATTTCCTGCGGACAGCGCAGGGCCGGAAACATAGTCGTCTGAAAGTATGGGGAAAGTTGGACCGCGACGTAAATTCTTGTGTTAACATGAAAACTTCCTGTGTGAGAAAAATCCCGTCAAAAAAGATAGGCAAGTAGGGTAGGTACTCGTAAAGAGTTTGCATGTATGTGTAGTTGTATATGACTAAAATGCTAGGCTGTTTATAATAATTATAATACTACTACAAGCAATCTGTTCCGACTTCGCACGGTTGCACTATCGATTTAAATATACCCACTACATTATGTACCTACTACAATATTACCTAAAATTTATTCATATACATACAAAGTTCCCAGCTATTTTGTCACACGTGGTAATTCTCTGATCAATTGTTTTGATTTATCTCGAAAAGTTCAACCCGCGTTTACAATGTAAGTGTATACAAAATCACATTAGAAACCTCTTCAATTATTGGCATTTCTCGACTGTATTTTGAGTGAGTTTTACGGATAAATTACTTAAGTACCAACACAAATTTCCTCATAATGTTTTCCTTAACCGTAAAGCTCATGGTAAATATCAAATTCGATTTCGCAACATAAATTGCTCTGCATGAGAGGTCACAGGTGAAATCGCTGGGCTACCACGTCTTTGAGCATTCCTTACCGGGTACTGAATAGGAGTCATTGTTCGTTACTGGTTCCCTGTTCATCATTAGTACCTTAAGTACATCAAAATCGTATTAGCAAACCACAAAACTTTTCCTTCAATGCGTTACTTTTCTCCCCCAATCGCGGGGCAATTCCAAACGCATCCAACATTAGTGAGGATCGGTGTAAGCTCACTTTGGATTGGCCGTATCGCAGGTGCAAGTCCGTAGCTGACGACAAGGAACAGTAGACCACTTGTCGGTGCGATATAAGTGTTACCAATGCATTCCATGAAATAAGTACCATTCAAAGTTTGTGATACGGTGGTCACCACGTCTAAATGCGCTCGGGATTCGAAATGGTTGTCGTAAGATTAACATATAGCATGTCTGTATTTCCAAAAGAACACGAAATGCTAATAGACAAAATTATGATTAATTCACGTTTCGTGGCCACTTTTAGCATGTTTTTTTTTGGGTTTTGAGTTGGCAGGAATAATAGTGTCAGGTTGCTAGCCTATCGCCTAAAATATACCTTAACCTCATTCCTTAGTCGCCTCTTAAGACATCCACGGACGAAATGGAGAGATATTATTTTAAATCCGACACCACACGGGAAATCTTATTATGTATTACTTACGTACAAAAAAAAACTACTGCAGTCTGGTTCAAAAATCATGACTGGAGACAATATGACGACATTGTCGTCAGCCGTTACTGTAAGTCTTTGGATTTCAACGTGCACCTTATGCGTAAGGCTTACGATCCCGTGCTGGATCCCCGGATCTCGGTGTTACGGGATTGGGATTCCCGGTAAGGGGACACGGAGATAAGAGAGGGGACGTTGAACTTGCAGGTTATTAGTGGTACTGGAACTACCAATATAAGTTACATACAATCACGCCTATCTTTCCAAATGTGTTGGTAGAGCTAACGAAACGTGGCAAAAAATCCATGATTATCACTATTTCACGCTTCGCAGCCACTTCTAGGATAATTTTAGGTTTAAGAACAGATGGAAGAGGTAGTAGGTATAATAGTAACAGGTTTCTAGCCCGTCGCCTAAAGCATAGCTAAACTTACGACATCCAAGGGTTATTTCATTTCATATCATAGAGGACAAAACCACTAGAGAAACAATGATGACCAGATGACCACCCAGTCCCACAAACAGTTAGTGATTTGTCACATACAAATTGTCACAGAAACTGTACAGAGCCAATAACCATAGAGAAAAAGCCACTAGCGTTACGCACGATCTTAGGCCGGCCAATAAGACAATTTCATTGACATTGACTCTCTAGTGGGTTTGTCCTCTATGTTTCATACATTTCAAGAACAGCGACTTCGTGAAATAACCTCACAAAATATTGATTGGTAGTAATTAAGAAAAATAATCAAATAAAAAAACATGTTAGGGGACGTTGCAGTCGAGCGTAAAACATTTAAAAAATTACTTTTATCGCAGTTACCGCGCCACTTTGTAAGTAGAAACTACTAGTTTATGTAAATAATACGTTATCGTATTTGAACTCATCGCGTTTTCAATATCTCTAAATAACAGAGCGCGTGAGGTAAAGCCTACTTACTAAGGCATGAGATTTTGAGCCGTTTGCCTTTGAAATTCGGAACGCTTTCTCCCTTATATTTAGGGATCTTGTGTCAACGGAGCGTAGAAAAAAAATTTTTTGGTAGATTTTTTAACGTGTCCTCGTTATCGATCGGCAATTGTAATTAAAGGATTCACATATAAGCTGTCGGGTTTAGAATAACACCTCTCCATTTCTTCCGTGCATGTTGTCAGAGGCGACTAACGAAATAGGTAAAGGTAAATTTTAGGCGATAGGCTGGAAACCTGTCTCTATTATACCTGCCAATTAAAAACCTAAAAAAATATACTAAACGCAGTCATGAATCTTGATATAGTCAAGGTTTTGTCCGCATAGTGGAAAGTGTGCTCTGCCTACCCAATTTGGGAATAGAGGCGTAATTATATGTATGTTTGTATGTATGTTTCTTACAGTACGAAAGAAAATTACCAATTTCATAGGCAAAGACCTAATGACTTCCCTTAAAAATACAGTAACCCGAACGCGGTGAACAAAATGCAACTCGCGCTTGCCCGACTTTTTCCTCATACCCTCATTTGCTATTAGATCCATATGCATTTAGGGATTTGGTTGCGTTCTCTTGTTTTTATTGTAAAAACGTAAAGTGGGTGGTTTTTTCCCGGCTTTGCAAAGTACGCCTAGAGAACCTTGTTACCTACATTAAATATTGTAATAAAATTACATTAGCATAAATAGGTTTAAATTCACTCAAATTTAACTTGTGAATTAAAAATTCTAATTTGATAATTGATAATTAATACTGACCAATATTAAAATTTTTGTGTAATGTTGTCACTTAATACGAAACAAATTACAATATTATTAACGGTCATACAGAAAGTATCACAGTTCCTCCGGTGAGACTTGACATTCTGACATAATTTACTGGCCTTAACAACTTAAATAAACCGGCCAAGTGCGAGTCGGACTCGCGCACGAAGGGTTCCGTACCAAAAACTGCAAAAAATCTGAATCTTTATATGGGAGCCCCCCTTAAATACTAATT